>APFE031233651.1:438365-448826 GCA_000404065.3 Pinus taeda | reverse complement strand
CAAGCCATATGTTTGTTCATACAAGATTACTTCTTTTCATATCCCTCCATGTGGAGTCTCTAGCCTCTATATAGGCCTCATACATACAATACCATGCATCATTACCATGGTTTCCTCATACCATCAACTAATACCATGGGCCCCTTACATCATTATTAACTACTTGTGGTCCCTTACATGACATGGGTTAACCACCTTATTTATTACTATGGCCCATCCCATTATTACATTATTACCTTGGGTACCTCCCTCGGTACCCCATATTACCCCCCCTAGGTATATAACAGTAGAGATTTAACTTTTATGGTATATTCTAAAATATTTTTATTAGTAGTCATATATCAAAAGTTAGGATTTCTTTTAAAAAGTAGTAATGCATTTTTTTCCCTTTTTAATTAAATTAATTAACTAGCACAACCATATAAATCAAATTATTTGTAAATACCAATAGTCATCAATCTATAATACGCATCAAAACACTTACTTTATGATACATCTCATGTTACTAGAATTTCAAAAAACCATAAAAATTAGGTAAATTATGACTTTAATTAAATCATAATTACTATTATTTATCAATTATAAAAGGAATTAATATATAATTTAAACATATATACATTTAAAAAACATGTAACAAGATTCTTCATCATGGAGATTTTTAATCAAAAATAAATTTTGTATTAATGTAATGGGTCAATACCATGGCTTATCAATACTACATGCCCAAAAAAACCATAACTCATTTTATGTGGCACTTGTTGATATGAGATTTTTTTTAATTAATCAACTTAATTAAAAGGGAAAATAAACCATAACTATCTTGATGATAAGCCACAGTGGATGGCTTGAAACGTCGATTTAAATAGTCATGGATGCGATAATCTCGAAAGAAGAAAACACTAGATAAAAGACTAATTGCAGAAGCCTCAGAACAATAGGCCATAACTACTTTAAAGTTAAATCTCAACTTTTGGTTTGTAAATATTGCTAAGAATATTTTGCGAAGATTAAATCCATACCATCCATTTAATAATTGTTGATAATTAAAATAAAATTGTAAAAACTCTATTTTAAAATAAACATGCTTCTAGACATAAGTAAAAAAAATGTTATAAAACCATATACCATATACATATAAGTTATAAATTTTAAATATACGATATTAGTAAACCATAATATTGATTTATGGTATCTTAATAAAACTTATTTACAAATTTAAATTATTTATAATAAAATGATTAATTTTTATTTATTTTTAATATTTATAACATCCTAATATAATATAGGTATGTCCCTCTCGAGTAAGGAGTATCTTGTGCTATGCCCCTCTCGGGCCAGTAAGGAGTTCTAATTCCTTGATCTAGTTTCCTCTCCACCCACGGGGCAAAAAGGCTTTCTTTGCAAACAGTTACTTGTCTTCCAATACCCGCGAGACCTTATCTACATGTGCATTCCCTTCCCTCAATCAATGTATTCTCTTTCTTGGGGAATGAACAAAGAGGCATCAGGGAACAGGGCTAGAGTCTACAAACGGAACTAACCAGTAGCAAGTTGGTAAAACTTTTTTGATTGACCTACTTTAATAAAATACATCATAAACAACCATATAAATAATTATAAAAAATAATATGAATATTAAAAAAAAAACCACCTATAATGTGGTCATGCACATCGAGTGTATATAATTATGAAAAAAATATATTATATTAAGAGTAGAAAAGTTATGATAGGTTAAAGAAAAAGGTGATCAATAGTATAAGAAATCGAAGTATCGTAAATAGTAGAAAGTGCGAACAGATGAGTTAAGAAATTAATATAAATAAATAATAAAGTAAACAAACTTAACAAAATATCAATATTATAAAATGGTATATTATTCACTTTATAAGTTTGTAACGTAAATCATAGTTAAAGATAAGTTTGTCATCTACTTCAGGGTTAAAAATACAACGTTTTATATTCATAATTATGACTTAAAAAAGATAAAACACAGTATATATAAGAAAAAGGGTTAATAAAAAAATGGAAATCACCGTCACAAAAAAGTCAACGAACAACTAAGAAAATCACAAAAGACATTACCAGATTACCAATAAATGTCTTTCTAATTTTTTATTTTTTAACTACACACACATCTGAGTAAGGAATCATGCGATGAACCTAACCCATTTAAAACTATTAATTTTATAGCATACAATTGACTGAAGCCCTGGATGTAGGAAATACACCATCTGAAGCCTTTCCTTAAAAGACAAAGGAAGTTCTTCATAGATCAACCACAAAGTAGACACGACGGGGTAGTTTTCACTCCTTTGAACATAGGTATGAATGTAAACAAGATAGTAAGGCCCTTCAGGTATTTCATTTGAGATCTTATCGTAAACATATTTCTGTAGCCTTTGTCCACTGACAAGAGGAGCTGCAGACATAAAATAAACTTCATCTCTTAGTGGAAGGCATAGATAATCTGAAAAGGGAGATATATGGTAGAGTCCAAATTTTTATCGCTAATTTATTTAACATGTTTCAAAAACAATACATAGTTCATATAAAAGGAAAACATCCCAATCCGAAAAATAACAAACATGGAATGGCAATAGGTTCAATGGAGCAATCAGTTAACAGACAGAACTCAACCACTAACAATCCACTTTGGAAACAAACCACCTTAATGCAATAAACTAATTCGAATAAATTTTTAATGTGCCAACCAATTGGCAAAAAACATTGAGCTACAAGAGGTGCCATTATCAGACAACTTAATAAACTTATCAAACACAATAATCCTTTTGTAGTATCGATTAATAACCATAAAAACTAAAACCTTAAAAGTCTACTCTGGCAATTTCAAGATGGCTCAGGGGTCTCTACAATATAGTTGTATCCTCGTGGTAAAATGGAAAATCGAATTGTTCACTGATGTCAAGATGGCTCAAGGGTCACTAAAATATAGTTGTATCCTCATGGAAAAATGGAAAATGAAATTGTTCATCGATGGTATGGAATTGAAATAGTGCTGGCCTAGGTTGAAGATATGTCACAGTGCTTGGATATAGATACAAAGAAGAAAGAGGAAGAATATATTGCAAAAATGTTAAACAAGACCTTATATTATTATGCACACAGAAAATAAAACCACAAGCATAACAATTCTAGGAGAATTTATGCAGTGGCCACTGCAATAGATGTATAGATGAAGATACAAAGGGAGAAAGAGGGGAAGAGGAAAAACCAAATTCTATGTATTAGGGATGGAAGAAAACTCTTAGCCCAACACCAATAATTTCTTCACTCTACAAGTAATACAAACTCTTAAATATATTCTTCTGTCCAATATGATGTCTTAAATATATCCTATTGTCTGAAGCATACTTTTCATTATATGATATTACCCTATGCCTTTCATGGCTTTCCTCTAGTTTAGTGTGCATGCTCCTGCAAGATGGACTTGATATAGGCATCATACAAGGATCATGGGAATTATTAATGAACATAATAGATCCCAGGGTATGGGTTTGACCAAATCACTAGGGTAACAATTCAAACCAGGCTGCTTGCCAGTATCATTCGGATAATCAATAGCAGAGCCATTCAGTATGAAATTAATAGTATATGATTTACAAATTCTATTCACTCATAGCCACCAAAAGCTCATAGTTTCTACCCTCCAAAATTAGAAACAAAGCCCAACAGGCAACTTTTTGAACTTCCAGCTTTGAGGGGGGGGTTTCCACTTGTCTATTATGCACCCAGGGCATGGTGGGTGATTTAATCCTATATCAGAACCCTTCAAGGACAGTAAACACAAGGTACAAATAGTAATCATGTCTTTTGTTTTTAATTCTGATCACACAAACAATAACAAACCATGTAAGAGCTTCTGCAGTGATATCTAAGATGCAGAAGCAAACTAGACAGATTAGAAACACTACACATTTATGAAATTTTAGCAAACAAGAAGAGCTATGAAGTTTTTCTTCATGACAGGAGCCAAGATGCCAACTATTTGAGTTCAAAGGCTTGTAGTTCAAGGCTTGGCGGCTTTAATAAAAGTTTCATTTTCCAAAAGAGTCAAAATGCCAACTCCTTGAGTTCAATGGCTTAACAGGGCTGTAAAGCTGGCAATATCATTTCCAACTCCAATCTGGTCATGATTGATGAGGAGCTTGCATGAACACCTTCAGGCAAAGGAAAAGCCAAAATGACCAACGTACAAGTTGGTCCATCCTTGCAGGCTGGCCCTTGAAGGCAAGATGCCCTGATTTTCAGTGCAATCTTTACTTCTTTTGGTTAGCTCTTGAATTTCTGGTTTCTTTTCAGAACATGTGGACATTACTTGGTATTTTGTTTTGTTAGCACACATATACTATTGTGTATGCTCAGAATGGCCCTATGCTAGCTGGCAACAAGGTATGACCTGGTTTTTTATTATGGCAGACCACACCTAATATTGTTTGTAACTTTTTTTACAATATTAATACATAAGTAATTTAGATTTAAAAAAAAATGCAATGTTAGGGCATTACATTTGGACAAAGTTGCTGACAAATTCGCTACCTAAACATTCATTATAATTCTATGAATGTGTTCTAATAACATATTTCTATAGATATGGGTTTCATCTACTCTTTTCACAGTTTGTATATTAGTTTATATGCCTTCGTCTTGCCTTTGGGTAGGCGCAATATCAGTTACTTCAAAAACACAGCGTAATAATGCAGCCAATCCAGTCATTCAGCAAGGTTGGGGCCTTATGCTTTTTATTTTTCTGTGTTAGTTTAAACTAATACCAAGGAATTCAATTCTACAATTATATTATATGAGCAGATATAAAGACCCATTAGCCCTGATTTTGCAATATATGAAGCCCACATTTCTGGGCTATCTAATTACTAATGTAGTTGGACTTGGAATAGTGATGACTACTAAAATCTAATTATCACTGTAGTTTGACTTGGACTGGCATTACTTGCCAACTGTTTGGAAACTTAGACTATCTAATTACTAATGTAGTTGGACTTGGAATAGAGATGATTGCCAAAATATAATTATCACAGTAGTTTGACTTGGACTGGCATTACTTGCCAAATGTTTGGAAACTCAAAGGAGCAATTTAGTCAAATAGCAAGAGACTTTTTGGCAAGTTTTAGACTGAAGTTTTTTGTTTCACTTTCAACTCCATTTCAGTGAATAATCGCTCGGCGAAATTCAGAACTGAAGGTCAATTACCTGTAAATATTGATCCTAACCAAGGTATTTTCAAGGTATTTGGGAAATTGGCAATTAGAACTCGCAATTATTGGTACCACTAAGATAACTAAGATAGCATAGCATTGCTGATAATAAAATTCCTTGATATGATAGCTCACAGACTATATTAGAGTAAAGCGAATAATGTAGCTGTGCCATTGACAAAACAAAAGACCAAGTAATTTCGACATGTTCAGAAAAGAAACCATATATGACATAGTTAACCAAAAGAAGTAAAGATTACAATGAAGATCAGGGCATCTTGCCTTGATGGGAGTGTTTACTAAATTCTCAGGATTAAACATGTGGTCAGAGTTCAAACATAAATATACCAGGAATAAGCATGGCCATGAGATTGAAAATCTATAGGCATCTACTCCCATCGCAAACATTAGATCAATATCCTCCTTCAAAACCCACATGAAATTTTGCATCAGGTTGATACCCAAATCATCTAGGAGTTTAACTATTGATACATTAGTATGAAAACAACAATAATGGGGTTGGACATGCACATAAAGCTTCAATATGGCTTACAAGTAGCCACTGCATATAGGTTGTCCTAGTGACATTTATTGTTCTTAGATTTGTAGATAATAATACCTTGTAACGATGGTATTGATCAACAACTACATCTGCATTACCTCCATCAACAGTAATCCCTGACAATACAGTTAAAACAAACAACAGCTCACTTCCAGCCTTGGCCTTGAAAGTCCCAAAGTAAAGTAAGGAACTGCGTAGAATGCAAATGAAGGGATGAATGAAGATATGTGATGAAACAAACCTTCCCTTCCCTGTTGAGTTTACCGAGACCATTCTCAGGGTGAGGGCCTGTGAGAGTACCATTACACTGCTTATCCAACAACACCATTGCTCTTATTTCTCCCTCTATGTAAACAGATAGGGTTATTCATAGTTAGTGATACCCAAATCCCAGCAACCGAAATGGGAGATATCGTTTACTTGAAATTTAACAGCATAATGATGGAGGATTACGAAACCGTAGCACTTCTATTGATTCTGAAATTTCCCACTAGGTCAACTAAAACTCCTGCCCCTGCCTCTGCCATTGGCCCTACTGCATGCTCTGTTACTGGTTGTCTTAATGAAATTAGCCATGCCGCTGGATCTACTAAATCTCCGTCTGTCACTAGGAGTGCTTAAAGAAGGGCTGCTACTGGAACCCATTAAACAACTCCAAGTCTTGAGTAAACAAGGTCTTAGAATGTGTTGCTTGGTAGTATCCACCTCTCAGAGAACAAAAACACACCAAACAGATGACAATGGACAAGATAGCCATGCAGATAATGGGGAAATAGATTGAATTCGGCAAGAGGATGAGTACAACGTTGGATTTTCTGATGCCAAGGCTGGCTAAACCAACAACAAGTGACTTTACACTCTGCCATAGTTGGGGAAATGTGGTGGTTTCCCCAGTGGTAAAGTCGATGAGGGCTATGCGGCCATTGTGGCGAAGCGAGGAGACATCGCTGGGGAGATCCAGAAATTCGTCTTGGGGAAAATCCACTGGTTTTCGTGAACAATTACAACCATTCAACTACCTTTCCTTAATCGAACGATTAAGAATACTCTAATCGTCTAACACATAATCTAACGGCACACAGGGATGACAGGTAGATTTTAGGGAAGTTCATTTCAGAGGGAAACGCCTTACGGCGTAATAACTAAAATGAAAATGAAAGTGAAAGTGTGATGCAGGAGCATCAAGACCCTCTTCATTTGTAAATATGAAATAAAAAGGGGGGTGTGATAATTTTAAATTTTTTGTTATTTTTAATAAAATAGGGAGTGTTTTTAGGCATAAAGCAGTGAATGTGGATCATTATGGGATAAGGAAAGCTTTTTTATTTTAGAACAGGGAAAAAGATGGGAAAAATCCTCAAGATGCTTTTTACCATATTTATGCATTGCATGTAGACTCTTAGAGCTTTTAGTTGAGTGATTCTAGATCATGATTAGTTTTATAAATTAGGAATCCTCAAAGACATTGAATACCAGAGAGAAAGAGTGTGAGTGAGTGTGGTAGAGAATAGGTTGGCAGGCAAGGCTGTAAGTCCTCTGGCAAATTGTAAGGGCCATGAACATTGAAGATTTGGCCACAAGGAAAGGTTGTAAGTATTTATGTGCATTTGTTAATGAAAACTAGTGTGTTTATCAGTCTTATACCATGATGGAATACAAAGTTAGTTTCATTATGAAAATCTTCTCTGGCGTTTCTAGCTCAATGATTTTCGGATAATATGCTTGTATAGTCCATTATTCTGTGTATTGATAGCGTTGAAGCGTTTTACTGTTTCACGTTAATCATTGGAGGCATTTTCCTTTCGGTTATGTACCATAGGATGTAATCATGTCTATTTAGTTCTGTGCGCATGTCTGTTTGTATTAAGAATTCATACCATTAAATGGCCACCGTAGCAGGAGTGAATTAACTCACCGGATCAAACCATATTAATTCGGTGAAATCTGGGCGAATATTTGTTTTGATTTTCTGTGAGACAATATAAAGCCGTGAACAGAGAATTGGTTATATAATTCCTCTATTTTTCATCCATATAAAAGGCAGCGTAAGACTCTCCTTATTAATCGGATCGAATGGTATGGTTATGCGTGGAGCGCTTGCGTATGGAGAGCAGGAGCGCCTGGTTAGAGGTAGAGTATACACATGGAATTTTTATAGTTTTAAACTGCCTCTAGATCGCCGTGTATTATTTTTTATGGACAATGCATTTCTTGTGTTGATTTGGATCGATTCTCCGATGGCGGCACGATTTCTCTTCAAAATTTTATGGAGCTGTGCGTGGATTAAATATTGGCGATTAACTACAGATTGTGTGTGTGTTGCTGGTAAATATAAACCATGTACATAGTAAGATATCCATTGTAGAGCAGCTATTATCAATTATATTAACAAGCAACAGAGTCGTGCCTAATACAAGTCTGGTAGCTGTGCTGGGGAATTTGCGGGGGTATAACAGTAAGCATAGTGATTGATGGAATAAGATGGATGCAAGCTCGTTTTAAAACTGATGATACACATGTATAATGATAACCAGTGCCACGTTTGTTTGATGACTGTGATTGTGACTTGGTAATTGAATGATGGGTGTGAAAGCGTATACACATGGATTGAAATTGAACTGTCTGAATTGAGTTTATTGGATTAATAGCTGAAGTGCATTCTCATATGCGCAGATTTTAAAAGATCCTGGTTATAGGCAGGCTGGCCCTGCATCAAGTGGTATCAGAGCCGGAGCAGCTTTCTTTGAAGGTTCAAGTGTTTTTTTTTATTAAGTTAATTTCATGTGATTTTTGGAACTGACGAATATTGTAGCAGAGCGTGCAGTGATCAAGGAGTCCAGCAAGGGTGGAAGAACCTAAAGATTCAACAGAGGTTGAATAAAGTTGCAGATGAGAGAAGCCTACAGGAGCAGTGGAGGATGCTCAAAAGGTTCCAGCAGAGGAACTATGATTACCAAAAGACCAGATCCGGAGGGAAGGATTGGTGAGGTAAGTGGCAGCAAAAGAGTTTGCTGTGGCAGAGGCTTCATGCAAATCATAGGTGAAGAACTTATGGCGAAGGAGATGACTACTAAAATTCATAAAGGAGAGAGCAGAGGTTCAGAAAGAGGCCACAGAAGAAAGAAGGAGAAATATGCCAAGGCGAATGGCATAAGACAGCAGTTGACTCAGGAAGAGTATGAGAAAGAGAAAGTTGAGATAGTAGTTCATCTTGAGCTATTGATGAAGTTGTTTCAGGAAAATGTGAAAGACCAGAGACATGGTTTACTGCTGAGGAAGAGAGTGAAGTGGCAAAGGCTATAGTAGAAAAGAGATTTACAGATAAGCATGCAGTTAACAGAGGAGCTGAGGAAGCTTGGGCAGATGATAGATGTACAGTTGAGACAGGAAGAACTCAGAGCCGCTGAGTTGGAAGAGGAGGTTTCCATTGGTGAAACAGAGGAGAAGATCATTGATGATTTCTTGAGTTATTGGGTAAATCCAGATCAGCTGGATAATATAAAACCATGTATTTTTATAGCTGATAATTGTGATGTGATTACAGGTTTTACTGAGGAGGATGTGCCATATTGTGAAACTGTTACAGCACAAGAGGAAGTTCTTATGGATGCAGAAGAAGTGAATCAGTCTGAAGCGTAGATAAGGGAAGTAACAGTTGATACTGTTGAACATTTTGTGCAAACTGAAAGTTTATGTATGAATGCGGGTGATGAGATGGTAACAACATGAAGCTTGGCTTGGGAAAGTATTGAAGATTGCACAGAAATCTTCTCAAAGGAGATGACAGGTTTATGGCAGGAATTAAATGTTCTAGAGAAGAGACTAGAAGTACAGAAGATAAATATTCAGAATATAAGGACAGAGATGAATGAAAATAAAGAGGTTTATTTTTATGAACCAGAATACAGATGCATTCCCGGAGAAGATGTTGCTAAGGATAGACTGAGTAATAATCTCAAGAAAGATTGGGATCAGTATACTGAAATGCCGGCAGAGGGAAGTAAGGCATTGACGCCTTATGATTTTTATTCTAACAAGTGTTTTGTGAATGCAGGTATTGTTGCAGAAAATTTGACTCATTTGAGGAGAGAAGAAGTTTTCTGTTCCAGAAGACAAGAGAGTATGGATGATCGGGTGGTAGTCAGAACAGGAACAAGCATAGAAACAAGAAATCAGCAGTCTGAGGATTTATTAGACAAAGAAATTGATTTAATCAGAAGAATCATGTTGAAAGTGCCTCAGATGAAGACATCAGCGAGGAAGGGAAGCAGCAGAAGCAACAGAAAAATGAAAACAGAGACAGATTGTGAAAGTGTAGCAAGTGGAGCAAGGCAGCATAAGATATGGAGACCTGGAGAAAAGCAGCAAGCAATGGCAAATGGAAACTTGCAGCACAATGTGTGGGATCCAGGCATATGCAGATCCCAACACATGACCAGGGGATCATGATTAATTTTAAGGTTGGGTGTATGATGCAGGAGCATCAAGACCCTCTTCATTTGTAAATATGGAATAAAAAGGGGGGTGTGATAATTTTAAATATTTTGTTATTTTTAATAAAATAGGGAGTATTTTTAGGCATAAAAAAAATAAATGTGGATCATTATGGGATAAGGAAGCTTTTCTATTTTAGAACAAGGAAAAAGATGGGAAAAGCCTTAAGAA
>APFE031233651.1:415215-427830 GCA_000404065.3 Pinus taeda | reverse complement strand
CTCCTTAAGGAAGGAGAATACTCCACAAGCCATATGCTTGTTCATACAAGAATACTTCTTTTCATATCCCTCCATGTGAAGTCTCTAGCCTCTATATAGGCCTCATACATACAATACCATGCATCATTACCATGGTTTCCTCATACCATCAAGTAATATCATGGGCCCCTTACATTATTATTAACTACTTGTGGTCCCTTATATGACATGGGTTAACCACCTTATTTATTACTATGGCCCATCCCATTATTACATTATTACCTTGGGTACCTCCCTCGGTACCCCATATTACCTCCCCTAGGTATATAACATTCCACCCCCCTTAGCATGTTTCGTCCCCGAAACACGGGAAGAACACAAATAATAAGATCTACTCAAAAGAGTAGTCCACTGATACCATGCACGTGCATCTAGCCATCCAAGAGAAAGGTGAACCCTCGATCTCGCTGGTGCCTCGCTCGCTTGAGATGGAAGTTGGCCTTGGAAGTTCTTCTGTGTTGATGCGTAGTAGGTGGATCGTCTCTCCTTTGTATCTGTCATGTGACTACTTGGTTTCCATCTTAATGGTTGTCTTGCGGGGTGATGATATGTTGAAGTTTTAACCCACGATGGTTTTTGTTTGACTTCACCCTGTTGTGGTGCCTGTTGTGGTGTCTTCTTTTTCAATATGACTTTAACCACTGAGCCCTCCTCTGATGTATCATCACTTGTAACCTTTCCTTCTGCAACCTCTGTTTGTGTTTGATTGTCGATCATCAAAGGCTCATCATCTGAGATGTCAGTCCCTTGAACATCTTCTGCTTCAGCCTCTGTGTGCTCTACCTGTTTATGGATGGAAATATCCTGTAATGTATTTTTCTTCTTTTTATACCATAGCTTCAGGAATTTCTTCTGTACATTAATATTGATAGTACCCAAGGATTCCATCCAAGGATATCCCAAAACAACATCCATATTATCCATCTCTGAAGCATAAAAATCACCATGCAACACATACTTATCCATAGAAATCTTCAAATCCTTATACACGTGAACAGCCTCATCATCCACCTGTGTGTTTTCAATGTGTTTGGCTGGAACTTGCAAGTTTTTTGCCAACTTAACATTGATAAAATTATGCTTGCAACTAGGATTTATAGAGACAACGATCTTCTCCTTCTGAATCAACCCATGAACCTGTAATAAGGATATACTAGTAGGAAATAGACCCACATGTTTCTCCTTATCTTGTTTTCTGACATGAGACCATATGTCTAAAAGTAATTTCTCAAACTCTTCATCAGGCAGGTTGAGACACTTCTTTTGGTTAAGTAATCCCCACCATGTGGCTGTCTCATCTTTAAAATTAGCCGTTGCCACCCATTTCCAATTATGTCTAAATAACCTTTTGTATCTATTTATGTGTTCTTCAATAGTAGAACCATTATCATTCCCTATAAAAGATGCCTTGCTAGAAGCCATGAAGGTTTGGAAAACAATTCATTTATTTGGCAAAAACTTGAAAATGTCACAGTTTCGTCAATATTGCTCAGAATCTCTATTATAACCTGTTTTTGGAAATGGAACAACCATTCTGCATCTGCCCATGTGATAGAAATCCTGATTCAGACACTGAAATTTCAGATCTGCGCTGCTACTCTCCTGCCGTCACCCAAAATTTCTGAAAAAAGAGCTGATTTTAAATCAGCGATATCTCCCTCATCAGGACTCCGATTCAACTGATTTTTTTTTTTGAATTTGGGTATTTTTTCACAAAGATTCCATATCTACAATTAGATTTTGCAGATCTTCCACCAAGACGTCTAGATCTGTGCCGCAAACTCGCTGCCCTAAAAACACTGATTTTTAAATCAGCGATATCTCCTTCATCCGGACTCCGATTTGACCGATTTTTTTTTTTGAAATCGGCTATTTTTTCACAAAGAATACAGATCTGCAATCAGATTTTTCAGATCTTGAACCAAAACGTACATATCTGATCTGCAAACTCGTCGCCCTTGAAATCCTGCAAAAAGTAAAAAAAATTCTCCACTTTTGTGCCCAAGAAAGTGCTCTGATACCACTTGTTGTAGCTCTAACCCAAAATGATATAGATATGATAAAAAAATATAAGATAATGCAAATAAACCCAGAAATAGATAGAAATGCTTCTTTATTATCAAACCCTTAAGGTAGGGCAACACCATACATTCACTCCTTAAGGAAGGAGAATACTCCACAAGCCATATGCCTGTTCATACAAGAATACTTCTCTTCATATCTCTCCATGTGGAGTCTCTAGCCTCTATATAGGCCTCATACATACAATACCATGCATCATTACCATAGTTTACTCATACCATCAACTAATACCATGGGCCCATTACATTATTATTAACTACTTGTGGTCCCTTACATGACATGGGTTAACCACCTTATTTATTACTATGGCCCATCCCATTATTACATTATTACCTTGGGTACCTCCCTCGGTACCCCATATTACCCCCCCTAGGTATATAACAGTAGAGATTTAACTTTTATGGTATATTCTAAAATATTTTTATTAGTAGTCATATATCAAAAGTTAGGATTTCTTTTAAAAAGTAGTAATGCATTTTTTTCCCTTTTTAATTAAATTAATTAACTAGCACAACCATATAAATCAAATTATTTGTAAATACCAATAGTCATCAATCTATAATACGCATCAAAACACTTATTTTATGATACATCTCATGTTACTAGAATTTCAAAAAACCATAAAAATTAGGTAAATTATGACTTTAATTAAATCATAATTACTATTATTTATCAATTATAAAAGGAATTAATATATAATTTAAACATATATACATTTAAAAAACATGTAACAAGATTCTTCATCATGGAGATTTTTAATCAAAAATAAATTTTGTATTAATGTAATGGGTCAATACCATGGCTTATCAATACTACATGCCCAAAAAAACCATAACTCATTTTATGTGGCACTTGTTGATATGAGATTTTTTTTAATTAATCAACTTAATTAAAAGGGAAAATAAACCATAACTATCTTGATGATAAGCCACAGTGGATGGCTTGAAACGTCGATTTAAATAGTCATGGATGCGATAATCTCGAAAGAAGAAAACACTAGATAAAAGACTAATTGCAGAAGCCTCAGAACAATAGGCCATAACTACTTTAAAGTTAAATCTCAACTTTTGGTTTGTAAATATTGCTAAGAATATTTTGCGAAGATTAAATCCATACCATCCATTTAATAATTGTTGATAATTAAAATAAAATTGTAAAAACTCTATTTTAAAATAAACATGCTTCTAGACATAAGTAAAAAAAATGTTATAAAACCATATACCATATACATATAAGTTATAAATTTTAAATATACGATATTAGTAAACCATAATATTGATTTATGGTATCTTAATAAAACTTATTTACAAATTTAAATTATTTATAATAAAATGATTAATTTTTATTTATTTTTAATATTTATAACATCCTAATATAATATAGGTATGTCCCTCTCGAGTAAGGAGTATCTTGTGCTATGCCCCTCTCGGGCCAGTAAGGAGTTCTAATTCCTTGATCTAGTTTCCTCTCCACCCACGGGGCAAAAAGGCTTTCTTTGCAAACAGTTACTTGTCTTCCAATACCCGCGAGACCTTATCTACATGTGCATTCCCTTCCCTCAATCAATGTATTCTCTTTCTTGGGGAATGAACAAAGAGGCATCAGGGAACAGGGCTAGAGTCTACAAACGGAACTAACCAGTAGCAAGTTGGTAAAACTTTTTTGATTGACCTACTTTAATAAAATACATCATAAACAACCATATAAATAATTATAAAAAATAATATGAATATTAAAAAAAAAACCACCTATAATGTGGTCATGCACATCGAGTGTATATAATTATGAAAAAAATATATTATATTAAGAGTAGAAAAGTTATGATAGGTTAAAGAAAAAGGTGATCAATAGTATAAGAAATCGAAGTATCGTAAATAGTAGAAAGTGCGAACAGATGAGTTAAGAAATTAATATAAATAAATAATAAAGTAAACAAACTTAACAAAATATCAATATTATAAAATGGTATATTATTCACGTTATAAGTTTGTAACCTAAATCATAGTTAAAGATAAGTTTGTCATCTACTTCAGGGTTAAAAATGCAACGTTTTATATTCATAATTATGACTTAAAAAAGATAAAACACAGTATATATAAGAAAAAGGGTTAATAAAAAAATGGAAATCACCGTCACAAAAAAAGTCAACGAACAAATAAGAAAATCACAAAAGACATTACCAGATTACCAATAAATGTCTTTCTAATTTTTTATTTTTTAACTACACACACATCTGAGTAAGGAATCATGTGATGAACCTAACCCATTTAAAACTATTAATTTTATAGCATACAATTGACCCTAACAATTTTAAGCCGTTAAAATATGTTTTAAATGGATTAAAAACAAAATTTACAAAAATTAAAATATAAATTTTTAACCCCATTCAAAAATTAAATATTACAAGAACAATGCACTTCACTGCAATAAAAAAATTTCTTACACATCCGCTGATTTTTTTTCAAAATATTTTCTTATACAATTCTCATGAAAAATTTAAAATATTTTACCAGCCTGGTATCTCAATAGAATTAAATCTCTTATTAACTCCAATGGCAAACTTCAATTATAGTCGTAATATTTTCTTATACAATTTTCCGACAAACTTTAAATATTTTACAAATGTGGTATCTTAATTTGTCTTGACGATGAACCACACTGGTTGGTTTGAAACGCGTCGACAAATTATTTTCTATGTGATTTCGCCGAATCTCTTATAAATTTCAATTACAAACTTCAATCACCGTAATGCTGTTGTTGATACCATCAAAAAAAATTTCACACAAAATAGTAAAAATTATATAATATTTGAGAGTATATCTATTTAGATATGAAAATTTTAAATTTTAATTTAATTACTAATAACTATTAGTTAGATGGTAAGAATTTAATTTAAAAAAAAAATTAAAAATATTTTAAATTACATGTTAAAAAATAAAACTTATCTTTAAAATAACTATTTTTTTTCTTTTTTAATTAAATTGATTAATAGAAAATATATCAAAAAACATTTTTATATGGATATAAATTTTAATTTCTAATTTATATAAAAAAATTATTTTACAAATTTAAAATTTTGATAAAAAATGAGATTTTTTTTTTCAAAATTATATATTTTTTCCAATATTTTTCTTTAATATTTGTATAATAACAAAACAAATCATTTTTTTTAACTATATAAATAAATATTATCAAAAATTTTAAAAATATTAAAAAATATTAATCAAAATATTATAAAAGATAAGAGAATCTGTAATAGATTTACTAAAAGAAAACCATTATTAATTAAAAAAAAAAATTATAAATATATTCTCATATCAAAGAGATGTAGAACAATTGGTGAAGGAGTGCACTGTTAAGGCACTCCGTATGTAAAGGTCACCAGTTCTAGTCTCGCTGATCCCAAAAATCCAGCATCGTTTCCGCTAGTGCGGCTCAGGCCGGGTGCGATCCCCGGGTGACTTTGACGGTTTAGACGCCCCTGAGTCGTGGCCTCTCAGCCACAGGATAAGGGTGATTTTCAAGATTCACGCACTTATCAATAAAAAAAAAACTAAATGTGTTAATTCATCAAAGAAATAAATATAACATTAAGATCTAAAAATTACTAAATTATATTAAACCCTTATATAACATATAAACCATAATTTCTTGACATGGGGACATGATTTCTGAAGGGACATAAGACTTAAACTAAAGTATATACATAAACCATGATTTCTTGATGAAGGGACATGATTTCTTGATGAGGGGACATAAGTGATCCAAAATGGATCTAGCATAGACTTCTAAGTCTATGAATTTTCCTCACAGAGGAAAATGAACGTCAAATGGTGCTCGTGGAAATAGTCTCATTGTAGAGATCTCTTCATTATGAATCTAATACAAATTGAATGGGCAAAAGCGGACTTCGGATGAAAAAGTTATTGTAAAAAGAAATGTGCCCATTGTTCTTTGAAAAGGAGGCAATTTCTTATAAATGGGACCTAATGGAGAATATGCATTTCTTAAGGAAATGTCGCATCGGAAAGGTTCCAAGGGAGGAATTAGATCAAATGCCTTAAGGACCCCTGATTAGCAATCTTTGATATATCGCATCGGAGGAAGGCCTACATGCAATATCAAAACCCCAGGTAGAGCCGATTGTGATTAAAGCGATAAGCCGATTGTGATCGGTAGATCGGCAATCGGCACAGTCAAAGGGAAGACACCCAGGGCCGTTGCGATGGGCCAATATTGGTGATGAGCGATCGGTGATCGGTGGATCACAACAATATAAAGGGTCGTCACATATGCGATAAAGTGATTATGATAGCCCTGATAAAGCGATCGAAAATAGTTGATCAAATCACAAAAATGCATGGGGGATGCACCTTGACTCTTGGGCAACACAATTGTGATTAGCGATCAAGGCACGAACCCGATAAAGATTATAAACGTGATTGAATAACATTTGAAATCCGGATTTACAAGATTTCTTTGTATTTCCGTGTATTTGTCAAATACTTGGGTTTTAAGCATTCTGCCTGTGTGATTTTGACTTGCGATGATAGGACGGAACTGAGAGGGATATAGATGTGATTTAAGGCCATTTGAAGACTAGGCTTAAGGCCCATGAAGGGTTTTTTTGTGTATTCCTTTGTAATTTCATTCTAGACGAAGAATGCATTATTTCGTGGATTTCGTTCCCGAAAGAGGTCGCTGGTTCATTTCCATTTGGAACCAGCTATCACACCTGTGCCATGCTATGAGTGGGTGTTTCTGTAATAGGGATGCATTGTATAAGACACAGAGCCACAAAGCCAGCGAGCCAGATGTCCAGTCGCAGAACCACAGAGCTAGAGAGCCAAAGGGCCAGTTGAAGAGACGCAGAGCTGCAAAGGGATGATTTCTCATGATTAGGGGAAAAAGGAATGGATGGAAGCCACAGAGTCGGAGGATTCCTCAAAGGCCAGAGAGCCAAGTGAAGGAGTAGTTTTTCCCTTCAAAGAGCTGATAGAGGAAGAGCCACCAAAGGTTGGAGGCAGAGCCACAGTTCCAGAGAAAGCCAGAGAAGCCACCAAAGATTGGGGGTGATGGTAAAGGGGTGATTCCTCAGAGAGTTGGGTACAACAGAGTTGCAGAGCCAGAGAGCTGAACATAGCAGAGTTGCAAAGCCTGAGAGCCAGAGAGCCAAAAGGCAGACTAGGCCAAGGAATAGCAAAGAGATCAAATGATCAAGCTATTGTTGATGTCCAAAGTGTGTTGAAGATAGAAGAAGGAGTTCCAAAGATAGTTAAAAGAATTCTGAGGGAGTTGGTGCAAGCTAGAGCTCAAGATAGCTCAGAGCACTGATTGAAGGAGTCTAGTCCAGAGAAGCCTAAATTTGTCTGCAGAGTATGGACAACCAGAGGGATAAGATGGTATTCTAAACCCATAGGTTTAGTTTTAAACCAATGGAGTTGAGCATGGAGCTTGTAAAATAAGTATTACCATAATCCCAAAGAGCCAAATCGAGTTGATCAGATCTCAAGGAGATGTGGCCCAAGATATCAGGGTGAACTCCATATTATATTATTGCCTCATGTGTTTGCTTATTTGCTGCGTTGTATTTACTGTTAAGTGTGTTTTACATCAGCATAAGCAAATATACATAAGTAATCAAACAGTCTAAAAAAAAACACAAGCATACACCTCTTTCAAGCACTTTTAATTCCGCAAATTATCAATCATAAGCTAGATCTTGGGTAAATATAAGCTTTGGAGTGGGAGAGGTTCTTGTAAGCTGACAAGAAGCCTTTAGTGCCCCATTTTCAGATCAGGTGGTATTAGAGTTGGTTAGATCTGAGCACGTTATATCAGACCAAGTTATACTAGAGTAGGTGGTATCATGAATCAAATGGTAGCATGATGCAAGTGGTATCATATCAGAATGCTTGACTGATAGAGCAATCTATTTGCTTCCTTAACTTGAAAGGTTTTTAAACAGTAGAGGATTGATTGATTGATGTTTGTAAACTGAATATTATTTGAGTTTGCAAAGGATCAAGTAAAGCTGTTGAAAGCTAAGTCCAGGAGAGGGCAAGAAGGAAGAAGGGTTGAAGGCATTCTTCTTATCCCAAAGGACCTCAAAGTAATCCTTGAAGCACAAGAGGTTTGTTGCAAAAGGTTGCTTGAATAAGCTCTTTGTTAATCTTGTTTGAAGTTCTTTTGTTCATTTTGATAATGACAACTTCTACAAGTGAGTCCTCAAATTCTGCTTTCTTCACGAGATTCTTTGTTGAAGACATGAAGCAAGACTTGTTCACCATGATGGATATGGTGAGAGAAATGTATGAGGATGGAAGGAAGAGCATCATACTACGAGAGCAGTTGAATTCCATGAAGGAAGAGAAGCAGTTGCTTTCTGAAAAATTGCATGAAATGGAGAGGCAACTTCATATTGCAAAAGATGAACCTGAAAAGGATGCATGAGTTGGAGACACAACCCTTTGTTGCAAAAGAAGCCTTAGTCAAGTATCAGCTTGAAGAAGAGGTAAATAATTTCAGTTTGTCTTCAATTTCCTCTAAAAATATTTATATTGGTTCTTTTGAAAAACACACTAGAGGCATAGGGTCCAAGTTAATGTCCAAGATGGGCTATGAAGGAAAAGGCTTGGGCAATCATGCATAGGGTATTGTTGAGCCAATAATAGTTGAGGAAAGGCATAACTATTTGGTTCTTGGCCATGGACAAGCTTATTGAGAAAGTTTCAAAGCTTCCATGAAGACCATTGAAACAGCTCCAAAAAGGAGTTTCATTGCAGGTCTTCTACCTCAAGATTGTGAAGATTGTATTCTTGGGGAATGCAATAGTGTGAAGCATAATTTGCAGAAAGAAGGTGTATATCAGCATAAACTTGAACCAGAGAGTTGTGGAAACTCTTAAAGCATTGAAGAGGTTGAAGGTGTTCCAAAGGGAGCTACTTCTTCATTCAATTCACCTCCTCATGAAGGTAATAAAGGTGAAAGAGAAAGGTATAGATTTGGTTCTAATCATATTCCTTTTGATTATGTCCAGCATGGTAAATTTCCGTATAAGTAAGGGAAAAGAATTGCGTGTTCCTTTTGTGGTTTGGATAACCAAAATGTTTCTAGATGTTGGAAGAGAATGGCCACATACAGGAAACTTTCGAAGGAAAGGAAACAAAAAGTCGAAGATCGATTGGACAAGGCAAATCATGTTGTCAAGAGGATGCACATGTGCTGCACTTACTGCCATAAGCAAGGACACATTGTTGAAAAGTGTTGGACTCTGAATCCAACAAGGCTTCCACGAAACTTGAAGAAGGTTGAAAGAGAAAATGGCAGGAATGGAAAGAAAGATTCCATGAATGATGTGTTTCATGATGATTCACATGTTGTTGTTGATGTGCAGACAAAGGAAGGACCTTTGAAATGGATTGGTAGGAAATGGTTAGAGTTCTTATCCAATTAAGATTGCATGTATATAGATATAATGCATCTATTTGCATTTCTTTACTCATGGAATGCAAGTTGCAGTGTTTTACCAAGAAGGTGAATGGAAAAGTTGAGTAGGAGACTCACTTTATTGCTGCAACATTATGTTCATTTCAGCTTCAAAAGTACAGTGTACTTAAGCGAAATTTGAAGGATGAAGTGCATGTATAAGCATGATATGCATGAACACAAATGTGTTGATGATTTCCTTGTATTTGAACACGTATGTGTGATTAACTTGAAGGGTTGATTACTTTGTTTATAAACATACATGTAATGTTAATGTTGACTTGGAAAATGTTGATTTGGTCTCCAGGATGGAGATAATGATGAAGTGTTTCATCTTTGAAAAAGAACTATAGAATTCTTTTTCTACATGCTTGACTTGAAGGGTCAATTGTTTTAAAGGCATGTTTTGTTGTCTTGTTATCTAGTCAATCATTTGTATGTAGATGTAAAGACATGGAGGTGTTCACAAGATGTGAAATCTGTTTCTTTTGTTGAAGCAAGAGTTTAGGTCATCCAGTTGTTGTCTGTAACCCTATTGTTGTTAACAGTTGTTCTTGACAGTATGTCAAATAGGTACAAACATAAATTTTGTGAAGCAGATATAACTTCACATTGGTTTGAGCCACCTTGGATCAATTATCAAGGTAGAGAAGTTCAAACTACCTTCTATGACCTTCTCAGTAGGATTTTTGCATGAAGTCAAGGAGGAAGATAGTTCTTCCCACGAGGATAAGCACATCCAAGAAGGAAAGTGTTCAAAGGCTTTGGTTCAGAGGCACTATGCAAGGCAAGTGTATGGAGGCTGAAAGAAGAGGGTGAGGTACTCTTAGTTACTGTCCAGATCAATATATCAATCTTTTGGAGTCCAAAATTGTTTTAGTGGGAAGGCATGATCCAAAATGGATCTAACATAAACTTTGAAGTCTATGAATTTTCCTCACGGATGAAAATGAAAGTCAAAGGATGCTCCTAGAAATAGTCTCATTACAGAGATCTATTCATTCTGAATCTACGCAATTTGAATGGGCGAAAGCGGACTTTGGATGAAGAAGTTATTGTAAAAAGAAATTTCCCCATTGTCCTTTGAAAATGAGGCAATTTCTTATAAATGGGACTTAATGGAGAATATGTGTTCCTTAAGGAAATGTCGCATCGAAAAGGTCCCAAGGGAGGACTTAGATCAAAGGCCTTAAGGACCCCTGATTAGCAATCTTCTATATATCACATCGGAGGAAGGCTTTCATGCGATATCGAAACCCCGGGTAGAGTCGATTGCGATTAAAGCAATGAGCTGATAGAGCGATTACGATCGGTAGATCGATGGATCCGCAATTGGCACAGTTAAAGGGAATACCCCTGGGGCCATTGCGATAGCGATATGCGATGCGCCAGTATTAGCGATTAGTGATCGGGGATCAGTGGATCACAACAATATAAAGGGTCATCACATATGCGATAAAGAAATTGTGATAGCATTGATAAAGTGATCGGCGATGGTTGATTGCATCACAAAAAGGCATGGGGGATGGACTATGACTCTTGGGCAGTGTGATTGCAATTAGTGATCATTTGAAATTTGGATTTACAGGATTTCTTTGTATTTCCTTGTATTTGTCAAATTATTGGGTTTTAAGAATTCCGCCTATGCGATTGCGACTTGCGATGACATGACGGACCCGAGAGGGATATAGATACGATTTAAGGTGATTTGAAGTCTGGGCTTAAGGTCCATGATGGGTTTTTCTGTGTATTCCTTTGTATTTCCATTCCAAACAAAGAATGTGTTATTTCGTGGATTTTGTTTTGGAAAGAGGCTACCAGTTCATTTCCATTTGGAAACAGCCATCACACCTCTGCCACACTATAAGCGGGCATTTCTATAATAGGTATGTGTTGTAGAAGACACAGAGCCACAGAGCTAGCAAGCCAGATGGCCTATCACAGAGCCATAGAGCTAGAGAGCTAGAGGGCCAGTGGAAGAGACGCAGAGGTGCAAAGGGATGATTCCTCATGATTAGGGGATAGAGGAACAAATGGAATTCGTAGAGTTGGAGGATTCCTCAAAGGCGAGAGAGCCAAGTGAAGGAGCATTTTTTCCCTTCAAAGAGCTAATAGAGGTAGAGCCACCAGAGGTTGGAGGTAGAGCTACAATTCCAGAGAAAACTAGAGAAGCCACCAGAGATTGGGGTCAATGGCAAAGGGGTGATTCCTCAGAGAGATGAGCACAGCAGAGTTGCAAAGCCTGAGAGCTTGAGAGCCTGAGAGCCAAAGGGCAGACTGGGCCAAGGAACAGAAAAGATATCAAATGATCAATATATAGTTGATGTCCAAAGTGTATTGAACACAGAAGAAGGAGTTCCAGAGACAGTTAAAATAATTCCGAGGGAGTTGGTGCAAGCTAGAGCTCAAGATAGCTCAGAGCACTGATTCAAGGAGTCTAGTCTAGAGAAGCCTAGATCTGTCTGCAAAATATGGACAACCAGAGGGATAAGATGGTATTCTAAACCCATAGGTTTAGTTGTAAACCAATGGAGTTGAGTATGGAACTTGTAAAAGAAGAATTACCATAATCCCAAAGAGCCAAATCGAGGTTATTAGAGCTTAAGGAGACGTAGCCCAAGATATTAGGGTGAACTCTGTATTATGTTGTTGCCTCATGTGTTTGCTTATTTGCTGCATTGTATTTACTGTTATGTGTGTTTTACATCAACATAAGCAAATGTACATAAGCACTTGAACAGTCTAAAAACAAACACAAGCATACACCTCTTTCAAGCATTTTTAATTCCACAAATTATCAATCATAAGCTAGATGTTGGGAATATATAAGCTTTGGAGTGGGAGAGGTTCTTTTAAGCTAACAAGAAGCTTTTAGTGCCCCATTTTTAGATCAATAAGACTTAAGTTAAAGTATTGGAAATAGTAGAAAATGCAGATAACTTATTATACATATATTAACAGATTAATATAAATAAGTTATAAAGTAAACCAACTTAATATCTATAT
>APFE031233651.1:351791-405603 GCA_000404065.3 Pinus taeda | reverse complement strand
ATATATAATTAATGAAATCGGATGGCATTCACACAAAAGGAATGGGATGGTCTGTTTTTCAGAACTCGTCTCATACTCCCACTCAATTGGATCGTGCTATGCAACATGCAATTCATAGAAATTTCCATGGGATTATAGTTCTCCTTTTGGATTCCTTCGACATGCCTTGAGCGTTTAGAGGATGGTCAAGACTGGTGGTATGCATGCATCTGCATTCTCTGTCTAGATGCAAAAAAGTTAGGCATCAACTCTCACTTAGTTGTGCACCAACCAGCGGTTTGATTCGCTCTCTCCACCCATGGAAAGCATCGAAAGCTCCTTATTTATTTCATCGTCTCCGCAACGGCTATGCTTTTTTCAATTTACTATTTCCCAGAACACGTCATGTCCGTTTTATGCACCTGCCATCCCACACTCTCTGCCATTTTTTTCGGTTTAAAGTGCTTTCTCTGTGGTCACCACACTCCTAGATACCCATTGTTGCGGAGGTAAATCCCCTCTGCGGACAGAGGTGGATCCCACTAGCCCCACAAGGGTCTAGCAACAATCAAACACGCTGCATGCAAGTTCCTAGCTATACAATTTAGAAGTCGATCAAGGAGACCAACCTGGGATCCAACGCTGTTTGCTGTGGGAGAAGTGTCGCTCCTATCCTCTAGCTCTGGCCGGTCGCTATCCTTGCGCTCCACACATGGACACCTGCACAAATGAAGAACAACCCACAAACAAGCATAAAATCTGAAATCGTACAACTATATATCAGTCAAGCAGGATATAATTCAAATATTACCAGTAGAACACATGAATGGAACCATAATAACAGTCGCTTATCATTAATAGAAAAGAGAGAAGAATTACAACCACTTAAGGCTTGACGCTGCAAATCTCCTCTAGCTGGGTCGGCAGTCAGTCTGACATGTCTTGCAAAGTCACTTTCTCTCTCCACAATCCGGCAGCATAACCTCTCTTTCAGCTCTTAGCTCAATACTATCTCTCTCTCACTAGCTTTCTCAACACTCGCTTTCTCAATACTCAAAAACTAGCCTGTTCAATATGGGGAGACAGGCATTTATAGCTGGGGGGAGAGGAGATATGCATTGTATGTGGACACCTTCTGGGTTTTTGGCAAGGTCCCAAAATAACCATTGAGTTGAGTTGCCTTGGATAGAAAAGCCGACAGTCGACTGCTTTTGTGGGCTTTTTCCTTCAGGGAACTGGGTGAGTCACGGAGGAAAAAGCATTCTAGCATGCGCTGGCCGGAATTTCATGCCCAAATTGTGTGGCGCGGGCCGTGCTCTGGGACAGAGCGTCTATGGGCGCGCCCTCTTTGTAGGAACTGAGCCATTGGCGCGGGTCAGATACTGTGGACCCGCGCTAATGGAAAAAGGGCATTTTCCAAGGTTAATCTTCAGAAGGTGTCTTCAGGGTTATTGAACTTCATACTCAGGAGACCTCAATGCAAGTGTTTTCAAGTTATGTCACTGGTCACAGGTCCGTAAATGTGTCCTCCAATGTGTGACAGCTGGGGTGTAACAAGGACAGTGACCAACGGTGACAAATTACTGCGTAACAAATGCCCCCTAAAGCATGAGCCTCGAGAAAGAGAGAGAGGTGAAGTGCTTTACAAGATCATATCGAACTGCCGCCGAGAATCTGCATAGAGAGATACAGTATGATAGTTCAAATACATGATGTATGCGGTATGGGCGCAGCCATCCACTGACAGAGTACATAATAATCAGGATCCGTAGTATGGACGCAGCCATCTAGTTGGGATCGATGAATAGACTCCGGTATGGTCGCAGCCATCCAGTGAAAGAGTCATGTATAAAAATCACGCCTGGATTACTAGTTGTTAGAAGATTATATATTACAGAGCAATGGAACACATAAAATACTGCAGCAATATAAACATAGAAAACACATAAAACAAGAGAGACAGAGATATACGTGGTTCACATAGTTTGGGCTACATCCACAGAGGAACAATGAGTCTTTCCTTTTATATTATCCAGCAAACTGAAGAGATACAACCTATAGCGGGTTTTCTGTAATTCCCTCTTCGCTCTCAATCTCCTCTCTCTTCCTCACTCAGAATATAGATCTGCATAGACATAATACAATTTCTTCATATATAGTGAGGGGTTGCCTTCTAGGGAAAAAAATGCTAAATTAAACATAAATTCTACTGTCAGGTCTCCGCCTAATGAACAACCCATATTGACTATGAAATTACAACATTTTACAAGGCAATTTTACTTCTATTTTTAGCTTCGGGGGGCTCCCAAAGGTCACAACCACCCCCCAGACCCCCTGCAACGAATATTTTACGGGCGGCATTGTCACCCCATTATGAACTACGGTCCAATGTGGCAATACCTTTGAATACAAAAGATAATTAGGCTCCACACCCAACACTTTGTTAGTGTGCTAAGGCCATTTATGTCTAAACCTCTTGAATCTCATTGGGTGGCAGCAAAAAGTGTACTGAGATATCTTCATGGTACTAGTGATTATGGTATTTTATACACTCATACATCTGATGTTACTTTAGTAGGTTTTTCAGACTCTAATTGAATAGGTAACCTGGATGATCGGTGATCTATCATGGGTTATGCATTTAGTGTTGGATATGGGGTCATAACATGGAGCAGTAGAATGCATAGCATTGTGTTTGTATCTTCAGCTCAAGTCAAGTACCAAGCATTATGCGCAGTGACATGTGAAGCTATCTAGTTGAGGAGGCTTCTCCATGATGTAGGAGAAGAGCAGAAAGAAGCGATCGCCATCAAATGTGACAACGAGCATTCCATTAAGCTGGCGAATAACCCAATGTTTCATAAGAACACAAAACACATAAATACTCAGTTTCACTTTGTTAGAGAAAAGGTCCAATTAGAAGAAATTTTTTTTGAATACTGCAAAACATGTGACAATGTGGCTAATATTTTTACTAAGCCTCTTGGAAAACTGAAGTTTGAATTGTTTAGGGGGATGTTAGGACTTCAGAATTATCCTTTCTCCATTAAGAGGGAGAGTTGAAAACATGGTTGTAACGTGACTCCTTAAGTTAGGATTAGTTCCTAGGTTGTAGGAGTTTATTCTCACCTCCCTATTCTTTTGGTGATGTATTTATTGAACCATTTTTGGTTAATTGATGAAGAGTATATGCTCCATTTTGTGCAACATCCAGGTATATCTTGTTCACCTGTAAGCTGCTAATTAATTCAATTCATTTATTCTCTTTACAATTTTTATAACAAATTTTAAAAAATTATAAAAATAATTAAATTATAATTTTATTTAATATTTTATTTTGAATAAAATAATATTGTTGGATAATTAATAATTTCTAATAAACATGATCATATACATAAATATATATCACAAAAGATAATAAGCATATTTCTAAAAAATCAAATTACCACTATTGAAAAACAATTATTTCTGAAAATTTAAATCTTTGGGCTTCAAAAACAATTAAGTAAAATCTTTGACTAAAAACTACTATTTTTTTAGTTCAATGATATTATTATAGAAAATAGAAACAACAAATATATTACTATTAAAATTAATATAATAAATTATAAATCAATATTAACATAATATCATTTATAAAATTTATATATTAATATCGATAATTTGGTAAGTAATGATAATAAAAATAAGTTATTCAATACAGACTTGTTTAAAATGAATTTTTATACTCATAAATTATAATATATATATATATATATATATATAACGAACAACAAGAAAGTGAATAACATAACCAGACATACCATAAAAGTCTTCTGCAATTTTTTTAAGACAATTACCTGAATAAAGAGTCCTGTGATGACCATATAACAAACCGTTGTTGATATCAAACATGGTTATCAAATAAATAAAAGTAATTTAAAAAAATTAAATTAATTATAATCGTAACTATATCCAAATAAATAGTTTAACAAAACATTTATTTTTTTTGCATAGTTAGAAAATATCACAATCTTAAAATATTATAAAAACAAACATTTTATCCTAAAATATTAATCTCTTATAAATTTCATTCTCACACCTCAAAGTTACGGACCACTGTTGTTAACACAGCATGAAATTTTTCAACTTGAAATATGACCAATGATACGCTCGAGGGTAGGTTCTCACTTCTCACCGCGAACTCCCCTGTGAGGATTTGTATATCGTAGAGACGAATAGAATGTAGCGCTAAGGTAAGGCAGTAGATTGTGTTTTCAACTAATTATTTACTAGCATTTGCACCAGATGTTGCAAAGTAGATTGTGTTTTCAACTAATTATTTACTAGCATTTGCACCAGATGTTGCAAAGGAAACGCCGTAAGGCATAAATTGAAGAACGTAAGTACAATAAAAAAATACTTTCATGAAGAATAAAAATACTTATAATGAATTTATTATTAGATATTCATATATATTGCACTATATATTAGTCCCACTAATCTTTTCTCTTTATTAATGTAACCTTTCACCACTATGGTCACTATAATATCAAATACAATATGTGTCTTAACCAAAAACCATTACGAAAGTCAAAATACTTATATGTCCCATATCCCATATAAACCATAATATAATTTGATCACTCTTGGAGAATTGCAAACCCTTCTAAAATGCAACTTCTGACCGCTATTACCATTAAGAAAAAATGGCATTTATTACCTTATAATCCTTAAGGGAATAACTCTATTATTAAGTAAACCATAGTGCAATATGATTTTTAACACAATGAATTCTAAAAATTATGACCCCTAGTACACTCTCATCATAAACACATTGTAACTCCTAAAATGTTACAAGACATAAACTTTAATACCTAACACATTAACTATAACATTAAAACTATAACCTATACGTACTTAAATTGTCTTAACATAGTGAAGGTAGAGAAGAATCAAGTGTGGCTCTTCAAATTCAATCCCACGAGAAGCGGATATAAAAAATGTTGATTATTATGTAGATGATATTTTCACTATTGACATTGACCCCAAAACCATTTTATGGGAGAAACCTATGGTAATGATGTTGATGTGTACTCATTATTCTCCCATTAAATGGTATAATGGTGGCCTAAATTTTGTAAATAATTTAAGGCCTTAATGTTTGTATGCTTCTGGCTCTTTTGAGGCCATTTTGGATTGAAAGTCTGAGTTCAGGATTTGGGTAATTGCTAAAGATGGTGTCAACTGGACTTGCTGAATGAGAGAGGTGAACAAGAGCATGGACGCCATTGACAGAGTTTGCTTACCCACATCCTTGAGAATGTTGTTTTTGTGCTGTGCATATATCAACTGAGAAATACCCAGGTTTTTGAAGGTGATCTAAAAGGGGTTGAAGTTCTGGGTTATTGAATCGGGTGTACATTGACTTACAGAGTATGAGTGTTTTATGCGATTGAAGGTGGGCTTGTAATTGAAAATGGAGAGGAAAGAGAATGACTTAAAAGAGCTAACGTAGCAGGAACTGAGTGGCATTTTAACTGGGGTGGAGAAAGACTCAGAACGCTCTTGATGGTTGCTTGTTGAGGCTTGAGCTTGAGTTGCCATGAGATACTAGAGATGGGTCTAATCACAAAACCGCTTAGATAGCCTAAGATTCCAATCTTTGCACATTTAAACCTAGTCTCAACCATCAAAAAACCACTAGTCTAGCCTAAATTACAACACAAAACAGCACCGACCTATCTACCGTTAGGCAACTAATTGGCAAATTGCGTGTACAAGAGCATTGACATGCTTTGACATGTGCCTTATGTGAACACATTTAGTGCTCAAACAGCAGAACCAGCCTAATGTTACAGAAGTATCGATTCGAAACAGAACATGCAGAAACCCATTACACAACATTAATGACAAGTATGGTAGTCACAGAACAAACCCTATGATACAGAGACCTGACATAAAATCCCAACCCCCTTATGCAAGGGACCATTACAGAATAGTTGAACCAAACAAAAGTGTCTATGTGACATCAGAAACCAAAACTATTTCGTGAAACATGTCATTTTTAAAAAAACTTATGGAAGAAACCATAACGATGAGATAGTAAAACCGGTGGTGGATCTCCAAGACCTGGATGGCCCTAACAGAACAAGGATAGTTGAAGAAATCCACCATGCTTGCAAGGAAGATGGCTTTTTCCAGGTACATCATACTTCGATCCCCCTTCTCTTACCAGTGTTGTTCTTTTAATATCTCTAGATTATCCTCCACACACACCAAAAAGGCCCTATGTTACAAATTAAGCTTGCCATGGATATTCTAGAATATTTCTTATCATTTTTCTATTCCTGAAGTTTTTGAGGCTATTACTTTCAGAGTTGCAGGATTATTTAAACTATATTTTTAATGTCAGTCTGATGTGTTAATAAAATCTAGTGACTGGTTCAAGTTTCATATCTGAGGGTATGTACTATTCTTTTTTATGGCCACATATCTTCTGGTTGATCTAAGTGAGTGCAGATAGTGAACCATGGCGTGCCAGAAGGAACCATGAAAAGCATGATGGAAATTGCCAAAGAATTCTTCGAAATTCCCGTGGAAGACCGAGCATGCCAAATTCAATAGAGGGTAAATAAAAGAAGTCCAAACTCTGGAGGAACGATATTGCAACAACAAGAAGTACTTATCTTACATATGCTTTTATACAAAGAGATCGCAGGCAACTACGCTATGAAGGTGAGAGCTCTGATTTTAAGGCTGCTGGCTGTTGTTTCTGAAGCTCTAGGGCTCAATTCTAGTTACTTGGATAGAATATTCGGAAAACACACCCAACTCATTGATATAATGTACTATCCTCCATGCTCGAAACCGGATATTACTCTTGGCACACCACGCCATTTAGATGCGCGTGGCATCACTGTTTTAATGCAAGGCGAGGTCGAGGTCAGTGGTCTACAAGTACTCAGAAATGGAAAGTGGGTTGCTGTAGAACCCATACCGAACACTTTCGTTGTTAATATGGGAGATCAACTGCAGGTATTTAACAAGAGCAAGAGCAGATCCAATACTTTATTTCCTCCTAAAAATTTGACAATGTTATTGTTAATGCTAATGCTAATGCTAATAATTTATGAGGTTGTGAGCAATGGGAATTTGACAATGTTATTATTAATGTTAATAATTTGTGAGGTTGTGAGCAATGGTAGATTGAGAAGTGTGGAACATCGAGTAGTAACAAATGCATTTGCTGCACGTATATCAATTCCTACATTTTATGGCCCCTCGGAGGATGCCTTCATTGCCCCTACATCGTCCTTGGTTGATGAACAGCATCCGGTTTGGTACAAAGGATATAAGTTTGGAGAATTCATGAGAATTTTCTGGAGCGAGGAATTAAAGAATAAGACAGTGTTGGACGATTTCAAAATCGAATATATAGAGAACAACGGTGAATGAATTTTTTTGTTGAATTTGATTTAAGGGATCCATTAGCAACATTATCACTATCACTCGACCATCCAATAACCCCGTTTCCCTCTGGACGAATAAAAGATGATTACATAGTTTTAACTATTGAACATAATTTTATTTTCAATTCCAATCTTCGCACATTTAAACCTACTCTCAACCATCAAAAAACCACTGGTCTAACCTAAATTACAACACAAAACAGCACCGACCTATCTACCGTTAGGAAACTAATTGGCCAATTGTGTGTACGAGAGCACTGACATGCTTTGACATGTGCCTTATGTGAACGTATTTAGTGCTCAAATAGCAGAACGAGCGCAATGTTACAGAAGTATCGATTCAAAACGGAACATGCAGAAACCCATTATACAACATTAATGACAAGTATGGAAGTCGCGGAACAAACACTATGATACACAGACCTGACATAAAAACCCAACCCCCTTATGCAGGGGACCATTACAGAATAGTTGAACCAAAAAAAAGTGTCTATGTGACATCAGAAACCAAAACTATTTCGTGAAACATGTCATTTTTAAAAACACTTACGGAAGAAACCATAACGATGAGATAGTAAAACCGTATAGTGCATATTCAGATTGCAATTAAAGAGATCAACATAGAGCTCATCGAGAGCAACAAAGATCCAGATCAAAAAGCTGACTAGTTTACAGAACATCAAATACCAAGCCCAGGGACAGTTACCAGCATATAGCTCTACCATCAACAGGATTATTACATTGTCTTTGAAGAAATCCAAAGAAGCAAATAAACAAAAAAAAAATCCACCGAAACCCCTCAAAAACCCTAACAAAACCACTGATATAGCCTAAAATTCTGAACTTTGTACATTATGGGGATGGCCCAGACCTTGTAAGGATTCTCATTTTCCACTCTGACTTGTCTTCCAAAGCCTGCAACTCTTGTGAAATCTTCACTGCTTGCGCTAACTTGTGCACTGCTACAGCCATGCATAGCACATTCAGAAAATCAAAAATGATGCCAATTGGCTCTTGCCGTGAATTTGAACAACATAACCAAAATTTATAATTCTTCTTTTAAATTCTTTTGCTATTTATTAAACGTAATTCATCCTCTCTTTCGATTATGAAAATTAAAAGAAAGAGAGTAAAAAATAGTAGTAAAACTGTATAGTGTATATTGAAAAACTTTAACATGGGGATGTCTTTTCAATTCATTTGCAGAGATCTACACGCACGCACTTAAATGTTCACTCTTCTTTTGCCCATCATCCAATATCCTATTTCTGGTGTGCGAATGGAAGCTTAGTTTTGCACAGCAATAGGTAGGTGCCGCTGCCAATTTTACAGCACTCGAGAAAGAAATATGCCGTCTACAATGGAAGATGTCCTGACCCAGGATGTGAATGTTGTCGAAAAGGTGTTGTCCAATGGAATAAATCATCTTCAAGTTCAAGATAAATATATCCTTCCTCCCAGTGAACGCCCCCACCTGTCTGAGGTGTCTTACTCTGAGAGCATTCCGGTGGTGGATCTCCAGGACCTGGATGGCCCTAACAGAACAAGGGTAGTTGAATAAATCCACCATGCATACGAGGAAGATGGATTTTTCCACGTACATCATACTTCGATCCCCCTTCTCTTGCTAGCGCTTTTCTTTTAATATCTCTGGATTATCCTCTACGCACACCAAAAAGGGCCCATGTTACAAATTAAGCTTGCCATAGATATTCTAGAATATTTCTTATCAGTTGCTATTTATTAAATGTAATTCATCCTCTCTTTCGATTCTGAAAATTAAAAGAAAGAGAGTAAAAAATAGTAGTAAAACTGTATAGTGTATATTGAAAACTTTAACATGGGGATGTCTTTTCAATTCATTTGCGGAGATCTACATGCACGCACTTAAATGTTCACTCTTCTTTTTCCCATCATCTAATATCCTATTTATGGTGTGCGAATCGAAGCTTAGTTTTGCACAGCAATAGGTAGGTGCCACTACCAATTTTACAGCACTCGAGAAAGAAATATGTCGTCTACAATGGAAGATGTCTTGACCAAGGATTCTGTCGAAAAGCTACTGTCCAATGGAATAAATCATCTTCAAGTTCAAGACAAATATATCCTGCCTCCCAGTGAACGCCCCCACCTATCTGAGGTGTCTTACTCTGAGAGCATTCCGGTGGTGGATCTCCAGGACCTGGATGGCCCTAACAGAACAAGGGTAGTTGAAGAAATCCGCCATGCGTGCGAGGAATATGGATTTTTCCAGGTAAATCATACTTCGATCCCCCTTCTCTTGCCAACGCTTTTCTTTTAATATCTCTCGATTATCCTCTACGCACACCAAAAAGGCCCTGTTACAAATTAATCTTGCCATGGATATTCTAGAATATTTCTTATCAGTTTTCTATTCTTGAAGTTTTTGAGGCTATTACTTTCAGAGTTGTAGGATTATTTAATCTATATTTTTAATGTCAGTCTAACGTGTTAATAATATCTAGTGACTGGTTCAAGTTTCATATCTGAGGGTATGAACTATTCTTTTTTATCTCCACATATCTTCTGGTTGATCTAAGTGAGTGCAGATAGTGAAACATGGTGTACCAGAAGGAACCATGAAAAGCATGATGGAAATTGCCAAAGAATTCTTCGAAATGCCCGTGGAAGACCAAGCATGCCAGATTCAATAGAGGGTAAATAAAAGAAGTCCAATCTCTGGAGGAACGATATTGCAACAACAAGAAGTACTTATCTTGCATATGCTTTTATATAGAGAGATCGTAGGCAACTACACTATGAAGGTGAGAGCTCTGATTTTAAGGCTGTTGGCTGCCATTTCTGAAGCTCTAGGGCTCGATTCGAGTTACTTGGATAGAATCTTCGGAAAACACACCCAATCCATGGATATAATGTACTATCCTCCATGTTTGAAACCAGATATTACTCTTGGCACACCATGCCATTCAGATGCATGTGGCATCATTGTTTTAATGCAAGGCGAGGTCAGTGGTCTGCAAGTACTTAGAAATGGAAAGTGAGTTGTTGTAGAACCCATACCCAACGCTTTCATTGTTAATATGGGAGATCAACTGCAGGTATTTAAAAAGAGCAAGAGCAGATCCAATATTTTATTTCCTCCTAAAAATTTGACAATGTTATTGTTAATGCTAATGCTAATGCTAATAATTTATCAGGTTGTGAGCAATGGGAATTCGACAATGTTATTATTAATGCTAATAATTTGTCAGGTTGTGAGCAATGGTAGATTCAGAAGTGTGGAACATCGAGCAGTAACGAATGCATCTGCTGCACGTATATTAATTCCTACGTTTTATGGCCCCTCGTAGGATGCCTTCATTGCCCCTGCAGCGTCCTTGGTTGATGAACAACATCCGGCTCGGTACAAAGGATATAAGTTTGGAGAATTCATGAGAATTTTCTGGAGCGAGGAATTAAAGAATAAGACAATGTTGGACCATTTCAAAATCGAATATACAGAGAACAACGGTGAATGAAATTTGTTGTTGAATTTAATTTAAGGGAGCCATTATCAACATTATCACTATCACTGGACCATCCAATAACCCCGTTTCCCTCTGGATGAATAAAAGATGATTACTTAGTTTTAACTATTGAACATATTTTATTTTCAATTCCAATCTTTGCACATTTAAACCTACTCTAAACCATCAAAAAACCACTGGTCTAGCCTAAATTAGAACAGAAAACAACACCGACCTATCTACCGCTAGGCAACTAATTGGCCAATTGTGTATACGAGAGCATTGACATGCTTTGACATGTGCCTTATGTGAAGGGATTTAGTGCTCAAACAATAGAACCAACCCAATGTTACAAAAGTATCAATTCGAAACAGAACATGCAGAAACCCATTACACAACATTAATGACAAGTATGGCAGTCGTAGAACAAACCCTACGATACAGACACCTGACATAAAAACCCAACCCCCTTATGCAGGGGACCATTACAGAATAGTTGAACCAAAAAAAAGTGTCTATGTGACATCAAAAACCAAAACTATTTCGTGAAACATGTCATTTTTAAAAACACTTGCGGAAGAAACCATAACAATGAGATAGTAAAACCGTATAGTGCATATTCAGATTGCAATTACAGAGATCAACAGAGAGCTCATCGAGAGAAACAGAGATCCAGATCAAAAAGTAGACAAGTTTACAGAATACATCAAATACCAAGCCCAGGGACAGTTACCAGCATATAGCTCTACCATCAACAGGATTATTACATGGTCTTTGAAGAAATCCAAAGAAGCAAATAAAAAAAAATAAAATCCACCGAAACCCCTCAAAAACCCTAACAAAACCACTAATATAGCCTAAAATTCCGAACTTTGTACATTATGGGGATGGCCCAGACCTTGTAAGGATTCTCATTTTCCACTCTGACTTGTCTTCCAAAGCCTGCAACTCTTGTGAAATCTTCACTGCTTGGGCTAACTTGTGCACCGCTACAGCCATGCGTAGCACATTCAGAAAATTGACAACGATGCCAATTGGCTCTTGCCGTGAATTTGAACGACATAATCAGAATTTATAATTCTTCTTTTAAATTCTTTTGCTATTTATTAAATGCAATTCATCCTCTCTTTTGATTCTGAAAATTAAAAGAAAGGGAGTAAAAAATAGTAGTAAAACTGTATAGTGTATATTGAAAACTTTAACATGGGGATGTCTTTTCAATTCATTTGCAGAGATCTACACGCACGCACTTAAATGTTCACTCTTCTTTTGCCCATCATCTGATATCCTATTTCTGGTGTGCGAATCGAAGCTTAGTTTTTCACAGTAATAGTAGGTGCCACTACCAATTTTACAGCACTCGAGAAAGAAATATGCCGTCTACAATGGAAGATGCCCTAACCCAGGATGTGAATGCTGTCAAAAACATGCTGTCCAATGGAATAAATCATCTTCAAGTTCAAGATAAATATATCCTGCCTCCTAGTGAATGCCCCCGCCTGTCTGAGGTGTCTTACTCTGAGAGCATTCCGGTGGTGGATCTCCAGGACCTGGATGGCCCCAACAGAACAAGGGTAGTTGAAGAAATCTGCCATGCGTGCGTGGAAGATGGCTTTTTCCAGGTACATCATACTTTAGTCCCCCTTCTCTTGCCAGTGCTTTTATTTTAATATCTCTGGATTATCCTCTATGCACACCAAAAAGGCCCTATGTTACAAATTAAGCTTGCCATGGATATTCTAGAATATTTCTTATCAGTTTTCTATTCCTGAAGTTTTTGAGGCTATTACTTTCAGAATCGTAGGATTATTTAATCTATATTTTTAATGTCAGTCTGATGTGTTAATAAGATCTAGTGACTGGTTCAAGTTTCATATATGAGGGTATGTACTATTCTTTTTTATGGCCACATATCTTCTGGTTGATCTAAGTGAGTGCAGATAGTGAAACATGGCGTACCCGAAGGAACCATGAAAAGCATGATGGAAATTTCCAAAGAATTCTTCGAAATGCCCGTGGAAGACCGAGCATGCCAGATTCAATAGAGGGTAACTAAAAGAAGTCCAAACTCTAGAGGAACGATATTGCAACACCAACAAGTACTTATCTTGGATATGCTTTTATACAGAGAGATCGCAGGAAACTACGCTATGAAGGTGATAGCGCTGATTTTAAGGCTGCTGGCTGCCGTTTTTGAAGCTCTAGGGCTCGATTCCAGTTACTTGGATAGAATCTTTGGAAAACACACCCAACTCATGGATATAATGTACTATCCTCCATGCCTGAAACCAGATATTACTATTGGCACACCACGCCATTCAGATGCACGTGGCATCACTGTTTTAATGCAAGGCGAGGTCAATGGTCTGCAAGTACTATTAATGCAAGGCGAGGTTAGTGGTCTGCAAGTACTCAGAAATGGAAAGTGGGTTGCTGTAGAACCCATACCCAATGCTTTCGTTGTTAATATGGGAGATCAATTGTAGGTATTTAACAAGAGCAAGAGCAGATCCAATACTTTATTTCCTCCTGAAATTTGACAATGTTATTGTTAATGCTAATGCTAATAATTTATCAAGTTGTGAGCAATGGGAATTTGACAATGTTATTATTAATGCTAATAATTTGTCAGGTTGTGAGCAATGGTAGATTTAGAAGTGTGGAACATCGAGCAATAACGAATGCATCTGCTACACTTATATCAATTCCTACGTTTTATGGCCCCTCGGAGGATGCCTTCATTGCCCCTGCAGCATCCCTGGTTGATGAATAGCATCCAGCTTGGTACAAAGGATATAAGTTTGGAGAATTCATGAGAATTTTCTGGAGCCAGGAATTAAAGAATAAGACAATGTTGGACCATTTCAAAATCGAATATGCAGAGAACAACGGTGAATGAAATTTGTTGTTGAATTTGATTTAAGGGAGCATTATCAACATTATCACTATCACTGGACCATCCAATAACCCCGTTGCCCTCTGGATGAATAAAAGATGATTACATAGTTTTAACTATTGAACATAATTTTATTTTCAATTCCAATCTTTGCACATTTAAACTTACTCTCAACTATCAAAAAACCACTGGTCTAGCCTAAATTAGAACACAAACAGCACCGACCTATCTACCATTAGGTAACTAATTGGCCAATTGCTTGTACGAGAGCATTGACATGTGCCGAGTCAGTTTACGATTAAGTAGGAGGAGTCGGTGGTGATCTAACGCCCAATATTGTTTTAATCGTCTAACATTTCATCGAACGTTGCAAAACTGTACACGGTGGTAGTTAGGTGAGTTGGTTTCAAAGGGAAACGACGTAACTAGCATAGATCCATAAAATTTTGTCATATAAATATAAGATTGACCCATATCTATTTCTCAAAACAATTTAAAAACAAAAGAAATTAATTATGGTTTTTATTCAAAATATGTTTGTAAAGTAAATATAAAGACAATATTCTATATTTAAGTTTGTCATATGAATATGAGATTGACCCATGCCTATTTCTCTAAATAATCTAAAAACAAGAGAAATTAATTATGTTTTTAATTCAAAATATGTAAAATAAATGTAAAGACGAGAAATTAATTAGGATTTTTATTCAAAATATCTTAAGTAATAATTAAAATATATAGTTATAACATTTAAATTTTCTAATAGATAGATAGAATAAATACCAAATTTGATTAGAGAAATAGAAGTAATGCACTGTTGGCTGCCATGGCTTAAGTCCAAACTTTTCACCAAATAAATAAAATCATACCAGTTTGAGTTAAAAAATATTAAATTTAATAAATTAAATATAACTATAATTATATATTTTCAATAAAAGTACACCATCATACATGATCTTTTTAGAAATTGTGAAAATCTTTCTCTCAATTATGAATAGATAGCTATTCCCATATGTACTGCAAACCCTACAATTCTCTATTCTGTCTCTCAATTGTGAATAGATAACTATTCCAATATGTACTACAAATCCTACAATTCTCGGTTGTTTGACGATCAAACCTACCACTCTACGGTTAACACCTTACTGTTTTCAATATTAAATCCAATAAATTAACCATAACTATAGTTATATATTTTCAATAAAAATACACAATCATACACATGATCTCTCTCTATAAATTGTGAATAGATAACTATTCCAGTATGTAGTACGAACCCTACAATTCTCCGTTGTTTGACAACCAAACCTACCAATAAGGAAAATGTATAAGCAAAATGGATTATGCAGAGAATATGAGAAAAAACGAGAAATTCTTGAACCCACAAATTTTGAACTTACGGATCGCCATAGTTTCGAATGCTGCCTAGGGTTCTATTGCCGGGAGTAGAAAGTCACAGAGAAATTGCACAGATTCAAACTTGCATGTTCAGAATATGCAATCCACTGGGAGCTTTCGTAACGGTCCATCCAGGAGTTTGCAGGCACGCTGGACCACGGCACAGAAATCAAAATTAAAGAGACGGATCTCTAATGGAAACATAGGTAAAATAAAAATACAAAGTATTGAAAGAATGGGAGCCATCCATACCTGTGACGCCTTCAACATGACATTCTAAGATTAAAAAACAGAGGGCTGTGAATAGTAAAAACGAAGGTTCCACCAGTGCAAAACTCCGTTGAAAACACTATATATTTTGTGTTTTTTTCTCAGAAGAAATAATCTGATTCTCTGCAATCAGCTCCCGCTGCTTCAAGTTCCCATTCTTTCAGCGGTAATACTTGAGTATTCCAATGATCTTTCTGATCCCAATTACCCCTAAGATCACAATGTTCTCTCAATTGGTAAAAATAAAAATTACAACCAGCAAAACAAATCCATGGAGATTCAGAGAAGGCAAAGAATAACATGATCCAACAAAAGGGAATATCAGTTTCTGAATTCAGAATGAGCATACCTTGTTGAACAGAACAGAAGCTCCAAAGCCACAAAAGAGGACATACTGCCACTGCGCTGGACTGAAGGGAGGACATACTGCTGTTCTGACCACATGCTTGTTTGACAACCAAACCTACCAATAAGGAAAATGTATAAGCAAAATGGATTATGCAGAGAATATGAGAAAAAACGAGAAATTCTTTAACCCGCAAATTTTGAACTTACGGATCACCGCAGTTTCGAATGCTGCCTAGGGTTCTATTGCCGGGAGTCAGAAGTCACAGAGAAATTGCACGGATTCAAACTTGCATGTTCAGAATATGCAATCCACTGGGAGCTTGCGTAACGGTCCGTCCAGGAGTTTGAAGGCACGCTAGACCACGGCACAGAAATCAAAATTAAAGAGAGGGATCTCTAATGGAAACATAGGTAAAATAAAAATACAAAGTACTAAAAGAATGGGAGCCATCCATACCTGTGACGCCTTCAACATGACATTCTAAGATTAAAAAAAAGAGGGCTGTGAATAGTAAAAACGAAGGTTCCACCATTGCAAAACTCCGTTGAATATATTTTGTGTTTTTCTCTCAGAAGAAATAATTCGATTCTCTGCAATCAGCTCCCGCTGCTTCAAGTTCCCATTCTTTCAGCGGTAATACTTGAGTATTCCAATGATCTTTCTGATCCCAATTACCCCTAAGATCACAATGTGATCTCATTTGGTAAAAATAAAAATTACAACCAGCAAAACAAATCCATGGAGATTCAGAGAAGGCAAAGAATAACATGATCCAACAAAAGGGAATATCAGTTTCTGAATTCAGAATGAGCATACCTTGTTGAACAAAACAGAAGCTCCAAAGCCACAAAAGAGGACATACTGCCACTGCGCTAGACTGAAATAGATAGAATAAAAACCAATCTTGAATCACTGCAATAATTTAACTTTCATCACGCTAATGCTTACAGACCATAGCTCGACGGAAAACCCTCCCAACAATGGATGCCTTTCCAACAAAAACCAATCTTGAATCACTGCAATATTCGAGTGTTTGCTTGGAAGGTTAAACTAGAGCTGATTATTAATGCAATTTGATCCAAGGTGCTTCATACAACCATGGATATCACAGAGCCTTACCAGAGTCATCCATCGCCAATTCTTCAACACCATTAATGGATTGATCTTCTGAGACATCATTAACGGATTGGTCTTCTGCCTCATTCTACTGCTTCGGCACGTTAGGAGGCCACATTTTAGAATCGTAAAACGGATCCTTAGTGCTTCAGCTCAAAATCCTCAAAATCATAATTTCCACTACGAAGCCTTCGACAATTTTAAAGAATTTTCAACCATAAACCTGCAAAAATCAAGATTGCAGCGTTCAGAAGCGAACGGACTTGTAGCTAATTTACCCACAGAAATACTCAAAAAATAAAACCCTTCAATTCCACAACCCTAAGTCACAGTTTAATGTAAGATAACGAATCCCTGAGCCTTTAGCCAAAACGACCATAACGCTCCACCTTCAGATTGCTGCAGTTGCCGAAGATGAGAGAGAAGCAATGGTTCCTTGAGTATGCCAAGCGCTGGGTAGTTTGAAAAGTTATTAGTAATGAAAACCAGATATTTGATCCAACGGTGGCAATTATTCGAATCGTCTAACATCAAATCAGACGGATGATAACGATGACAACAAAGACTACAGGAAAGTTTATCTCAGAGGGAACGCCTTACGACGTAATTATTTATAATTTATAATTATGTGAATTAGTAATTGTATTAGATATTGCAAAGAAAACGTTATAAAGCAATAACATATAATATTAATTAATATTTGTTTGACAATTTTTGAAAGACACGAAAATATCAACAAAAGGTAAGGACTTTTTTGAGCCTTACAAATCATGAGATTTATGTTCAAGTTAAAGACCTTCTCTTAATGTAAACATGAATGCCTCGTAAATAAAGTAATAGATGGTGATTTGTTACTATTGAAATCAGAGGTTGTTATTACAATTCTTCCATATTTCTTCTTGAAATGGGTGATTGTGCTCTAGATTTCCTTCTTGTGAGTTGGGATAAAAAATAAAACAAATAATTTTATCAATTACTTAAATAATAACAAATTTTAACATATTTCATAATAACAATTTCCATGGAAACATGTTTTTTATGGCATTACAATTAAAATATACATGATGTGAGGGCATCCTTAAATCTCCAATACAAAATCCCAATAGCGTTAATCAAAAGAGTCTTAATCTGATAGGAAATGGAGAGACTTGAACTCTTGTCTCCTTAAAGAGAAACAATTTTCTAAACTGTCTATCAAACATTGACAACACTTCTAATCTCCAAGAAAATGATATATACACGGGTTGGCAGCTAGCCCAATAGGCTTACATTAGCATTACCCATTTATCCCTTGTTGCTTAGAAACCCTTGTAAAATGCAAGAATTCAAACATTTAGAAAGAAAATATAAACAAAGTACCTGAAGTCATAATTAGGATATATGTGGTTCATAGTAAGAATGAGATGAATCAATGTGCTCCTAATAAGACAGAAAAATTGGCTACGGTTAGTTGTTAGAAATTCCACCTTGTAAACCAAGTTATATAACTAGAAAGAAATTTAACTTAGAAAAATCATCATAAAATACCTTGTTGTACTACATAAATGCCCCATTGGAGAGGATGCACACTCATCACGAGATTGTGCAAGGTACTCCAGGACCTAGCATACCAAAATTTACATTTCATGGTAAAACACCGTGGCTAAAGGCTAGTGTTATAAAATTCAAACTACTCCAAAAGAGTAGTCTAACATCCCTAATATTAATAAGATCTATGTCTATAACCTATCATATTGCTTGCTAAAGCTACCCTTGCTTTGATCAATATGTAACGTAGGATAATGGATAACATTGGACATCATAATGAACACACATAGGTTCATGATAACATGAACTTATAAAAATTAGTTAAACTATAGTTCATAATAATGAATTGTTACCAAATCACAACAAGAATAACAAACAACTTGTTGCTCCAAGCTACGAGAGAGCGTCCTATCTACCCCAACAATATTCCTATAAAACAATTAGGCAAGTACAATGCTCATACACTGGAACACAAAGATGGAAAACAAAATTCCATGAGACATATATTAAACTTCAAGAGAATGCTTTCATGATTGAAAAATTCGAAGGAATCATAATCAGTTAGCTGTTTTGGTTATGATTAGAATTTATTATGTATAAAGGCAAATTAAATTCATTAAAAATTTGAACTAACTTGCAATTTCATCCATTAATTTGTGTGTCAATCACAATTTCACTAAATGCACAAATCGTTATTAGATAATAAAAAGCCGCTAAAATCTCAAAAGAAAATTTCATGTCTTTTTTATAAAAGGTCATTCTAACAAATCAAATGCAAGGGAACTTGACCATTAATTAGCATGCCAATACAAAATTGACTAGTAACAGTATTAGCATTCTACTTCTTGTCATTAAACCAAAGGACTCACAAAAAAATCTAAAGTTTCTAGCCTCACTACACCATCTACAACCTTTATATACATGACTGAGTTTCTCCCAGTGTTGTACATGGTTGCACTAGGTTCAAACTTGAATATAGAGTGGACATGGCATGGAAAGGGTGGAAAGTTTTTAATAGGTGCATTGTAGATTAATTTTCCTTTGTACAATAGGTCTTCAGGTACTAGTGTAACTCAATTACAACTTTCTAGATGCAATGTAGAAGGCTATCACCCCCATTTTCTGCAAACCACACTTTAAATTCATGTAATAAAAACAAATAGCATTAAGTTACTCGAACAAAATGTGTATTTTTGTACATTAAGTTACATGTACATTAAGTTACATGTGCATTAAGTTACATGACCATTTTTGTACCTTCCCTATTTCAAGCAAATAATTTTCAATTTTTTGCTTCACATTGTTCAATCCACACTTTTTGGAAAAGTTATGAGCTTGTACCATGCTGCATGAGGAAAACAAATTAAAAGGAACGAAGATAAAAAGTAAATATACATGGAACCTTTGTTTTACAACACTCTAAGTTAGAATTTTGAACCCTGAACACTTTCAGGACCACAGTTTGTCGTCCAAGACCGATAAGGTAGACTCTCTTTCAAATCCCAACATTGTTAATGAAAAGAGTCTTAATCTTATAGGAAATGGAGAGACCCAAACTCTTGGCTCCTTAAATAGAAATGGGTTTCTAAACTGTTTGTCAACCTTTGAGACCACTCCCAGTGTCAAAGAAAATGATATATACACAGGTTGCCAACTATCCCAATAGGGTTACATTGGAAATACCCAAGTATTCTTTCTTGCTTAACAACCCTTGTAAAATAAAATAATTCAAACATGTAAAAATAAAATATAAACGAAGTACTTGAAGTGATAATGAGGATATGTGTGGTTCATAGTAAGAATGGGATAAATCAATTTCCTCTCACTGAGGAAAACAAATTAGTTACGTTGGTTGTTAGAACTTCGAGCCTATTAACCAAGGTCTCTAAGAGAATGCTTTGATGCTTGAAAAATTCGAAGGAGTCATAATCAATTAGCTATTTTGGTTATGATTATAATTTATTATGTACAAAGCCAGTCTACATTCATTAAAAAATTGAACTACTTGTAGTTTCATCCATTAATTTGTGTTTCAATCACAATTTCACCAAATGCACAAATCATTATTAGATAATCAGATCCCACTAAAATATCAAAAGAAAATTTCATGTCTTTTTTTATAAAAGGCCATTCTAACAAATCAAATGCAAGGGAACTTGACCATTAATTAGCATGTCGATATCAATTTGACTAGTAATAGTATTAGCATTCTACTTCTTCCCATTAAACCAAAGGATTCACAAAAACTCTAAAGTTGCTAGCCTGACTACACCATCTACAACCTTTATATACATGACTGAGTTGCTCCCAGTGTTGTACATGGTTGCTCTAGGTTCAGACTTGAATACAGAGTGGAAATGGAATGGCAAGGGTGAAAAGTTTTAAGAGGTGCAATGTAGATCATTTTTCCTTTGTGCAATGGGTCTTTAGGTACAAGTGTAACTCATTTACAAGTTTCCAGATGAAATGTAGAAAGTTATCACCCCCATTTTCTACAAACCACACTTGCAATTCACAAAATAAAAACAAATAACATTAAGTTACTCAAACAAAATGTCTAATACATGAAAAAAAAATTAAAAAAAAAGTCTACATGTGCATTTTTGTACCTTCCCTGCTTCAAGCAAATAGTTTTCAATTTTCTGCTTCACATTGTTCAATCCACACTTTTTGGAAAAGTTACGAGCTTGTACCATGCTGCATCGGGGCAACAAATTAAAAGGAACAAAGAAAAAAAGTAAATATACATGGAACCTTTTTTACAACATTCTAAGTTAGAAATTTGAACCCTGAACACTTTCACAACCACAATTGGCCATCGAAGACTGATGAGGTAGCCTCTCTTTCAAATCCCAATAGTGTTAATCAAAAGAGTCTTAATCTTATAGGAAATGGAAAGAATCAAACTCTCAGCTCCTTAAAGAGAAATGGTTTTCTAAATTGTTTTTCAACCATTAACATCACTTTCAATCTCAAATAAAAGGATATATACATGGGTTTCCAACTATCCCAACAGGCTTACATTGGCATTACTTACATTGGAATTACCCAAGTATTATTTCCTGCTTAAAAACCCTTGTAAAGTAAAAGAATTCAAACAATTTAAAATGAAAATATAAACGAAGTACCTGAAGTCATAATCAAGATATTTTTGGTTCATAATAAGAATGAGATGAATCAATTTCTTGTGGTTGAGGCAAAAAAATTGGTTACGTCAGTTGTTAGAACTTCGAGCTTATTAACTAAGGTCTCTAACCAACATGAAATTTAACTTAGAAAAATTATCACAAAATACCTTGTTGTACTACATAAAGGCCACATTGGAGAGGATGAACACTCGTGAGGAGATTGTGCAGGGTACTTTAGGACCTAATAGACCAAAATTCACATTTCTGGTAAAATGTCAAGGCCAAAGACATTTTAGAGTGTTAAAGTCAAATTACTCCAAAATAGGTCTATAACCTATTATATTGCTTTCGAAAGCTACCCTAAGTCTCTAAAACCTAGGATAATTGATAACACTGGATATCATAATGAACACAAATAGGTTCAAGATAACTTATAAAATTCAGTCAAACTATAGGGCATAATACTAAATTGATACCAAAACATAATAAGAATAACAAAAAACTTACTTGTTGCCCCAAGCTACGAGAGAAATTCCTATATACGCCGACAAGCTTTCCTATAAAATAACTATGCAATGCTCATTCACCACGGGGATGGAAAATAAAACTCCATGAGATATATATTAAATTTTAAGAGAATGCTTTTATGCTTGAAATGTTCCAAGGAGTCACAATTTGTTAGATGTTTTGGTTGTAATTATTATGTATAAAGGAAATTTACATGCATTAAAAAAATGACCTAACTTGCAATTTCATCCATTAATATGTGTCAATCATAAGTTCGCCATAGTTACAGCCAAGAGTTAGCTCAACCAGTTGTTATTGTCACTGGCATTTGGCCAGTTCACTACTGGGCAGAGAATTCCCCTTACTCTCTACTAGGGGCACACCAACTTACTCAAGTTTCAATAAGGATGTTATCCACCAATGCGAAAAGAGGTTTTCCTTAGAGCCAAATAATCTTATTAAACATAACTCAAACAAAAACAAAAAAATAATAGAGTTGTGATTGACATTTTGTAAATCTTCAATACCTATAAAATGGTTCTAATGGATTACAATTGATCGTATTCTATAAAATGCTTCATTTGGGACAAGACACAATGCAAGTCCTAAGATAAAGGTACCTTGTTTCTTGATTCATGTTCATGATAACAAAGCTAATATGTTTCTTTGGAACATTAAGGTGTAAAATCTTGTATTTATATGGGGATACTTTACTCTATACACAAAGTGAAATTTTGAAGTAGATGTCCATAAACCATAATTAGGATGTCGTAATAATGAGACCAAACCCTTAATTCCATTCATTCATTACATAGCATAGATAATGAAGCAATATAATGTTTCTTTGGAACATTAAGGTGTAAAATCTTATATTTATATGGGGATACATTTACTTATACACAAAGTGAAATTTTGAATTAGATGTCCATAAACTATACTTAGAATGTCTTAATCATGAGACCAAACCCTTAATTCAATTCATTCATGACATAACATAAAAAGGAAGAAAGAATAAAGCTACAATACTCTTGATTTTCCAATGCATTTTAGATCACGAAAACCTAGAAATCCCTATTCATTTGTTCCAAAAATACCCCTAAACAAGCCTAAGGTCTGAGACCAAACCCTTAATTCAATTCATTCACGACATAGCATAAAAAGAAGGAAAGAATAAAGCTACAATACTTCTAATTTTCCAATGCATTTTAGATCGTGAAAACCTAGGAATCCCTATTCATTTGTTCCAAAAATACCCCTAAACAAACTTAAGGTCTATGAAATGCATTCGTGGAATCCAAAATCATTTCTAGACACAAGAAGATCAATTACCAAAACAAACCTAGGGTGTCTAAAATGAATTCGTGGAATTATATCCTTTAAAAATATATAAAAAAAATTATAAAGACTTTTTAATATAATTTAAAAATATAAATTTAAAGTGAACAAAATAATATTCTTTACTATTTCCCATATATTCATTTTTAGATTTTTCAATTTTTCCTTATGATTAGTTGTCTTTTAGGAAGATGAGGTGTTTAATAATATGATAATATTAAATGAAATTTAAAATTTAGATGTGATTATGTTGAAGGTTCATTTGTTGTTATTTATTTTTATTTAAAATGAAAAATTTGATTAATGAATATGAAACATAGTAGATAAATATGGGATTTTACAGATATTTTTTCATTCCTAAAATTAATGTTCATAGAATTATATCTTTAAAAGTATATAAAAAATAAAATTATAAAGACTCTTATTTTTTTTTGTAGGTAAGCCATCCACGGGGGATTTGACCCAGTGACCTATCGCAAGGAGTGCCTTAATAGTACACCCATTCACCGTCAATCCAAAACCCCATGGGCTTCTATCTTACATTTTTTTTTGTTAACTAGTGGAATCGACAATGGTGGTGGTATCATACTCAAGTTACACGAAGTCGAATCCCATCGGCTGCCACTATAACCTCTAAGAGGAACCGCCCAACCCGCAAGAATGACCCTCGGTTAAGTTGAGACTCGAACTCGTAACCTGCACAATGGCATAGACGACTTAGCAGATCATCCGTTGGCCATAAGACCAAACCTTTACACGCTAAAATTATAAAAACTCTTAAATATAATTTAAAAATATAAATTTAAAGTGAAAAAAATAATATTCTTTACTATTTCCTATATATTCATTTTAACAGTTAGTTGTCCTTTAGGAAGATGAGATGTTTTATAATATGAGAATGTTAAATGAAATTTGAAATATAGATGTGATTATGTTTGTTGTTTTTTACTCGTATTTAAAATGAAAATTTTGATTAATCAATATGAAACATAGTAAAGAAATTTGGGATTTTTATCTTTTCATTTCTTAAATTAACAAGATCCTTCGTTAATTCAAGAAGTGTTCAAATAATTCTACGAGTGTGGAACATAGTCTTAGTACTTTTGCTCTTTCGTTCCTTGAGTATAAGTAATGTCGGCTTTTTAGGATGTTTATTGGTTTTCATTATTTTTATTGTTTATAAGATGCTGCACCCTATCAAAACCTTATCAATCTACTAATATTTGTAGCCAATATCTTGTAAAACATTCCCAATGTGTTTGTTTTGTTTTACAATATGATTATTATTAAATATTTTTTAAACATTTAATATAATCATATTAACTATAATAAGTATAAGTGATTGTGTTTTTTTATATCTATAGAGAATTGACAAATGAAATGTATTGATATTACATGATGCGTAATTCAATTGATTGTAACATATAAAAATATAAATAAATGAATAAAATTTACTATTAGTTTACAAATAACATAATTCTATATCAATTTTAATAAGACAAAATAAAATATATAAATAATTTATTTTTCAAATATATAATATATATATTTATTTCTTTTAATTTGGGTATGATAAAAGATTTTTAATTCTTTCAATATGTAACACATAATTGCCATTATTATTTAAAAAGTAATTCAATAACTCTCTCTCCTTCCTCTCTCTGCTCTCCCTCTCTCTAATATATATATATATTAGATATATATATATAATATATATAGTGTGTTCAAATTAACAGAGATTACTTAACTTTAGATTTACTAAAAGCAACAAAATCAGATCTCTCAAAAATGCAAACTTATTAGGTTTTGGATGGAAATGAAATTTAATTTTGAAAATTTAATTACTTTTAAATAATTAATAAAATAAATCTAGAATTATAATAAGCCTACTTTAATAATAATAATAAGACTTCTTTCAAATACTAAATGACATCTATGTTGTAAATGCCATCAAAATTATAAAGAAAATCTGTCAAAATCTAAAATACAATATCAATATATTTGGCCAATGCTAATGAGATCTTATTAGGTTGGGTTTTTCCCCGGATTTGGGGTTTTCCCAAATAAACATTTGTGTTTATGTGTTTATGGTTGTTGCTGGTTATTTTTATATTTATTCCTCTCAGTAATTATTTATGTTATGTAGTAAATTTCTTAATAGTGTTTTAACTGTGGCGAGATGGGTAATTTGTTGTCAAGATGTTTGATGAGGAAGAAGGGAGATGACAAGAAGAAGAAAGGGAGGCAATTTGCTAGTGTTGCCACTTCTGTTGAGATAGATGATCTCACCAAGAGGTTAGAGGAGGAGGACTTTTCTATGATCTCTTATTTCTAGAAATGTATTATTGATGAGGATGGATGGCATGTGGACAGTAGTGCGTTGAAACATATGACAGGGTCAGAGAAGGTTTTGAGACTCTAGTGGAATGGGACTCAAAGTTGCACATGGTGTTGGGCAACAAGAGTCAGAAGGAGATCCAAGGATCAGGAGTTGTGCCATTCAGGATGGAGATAGAACGTCTGATGTGGGTCCAAGATGTACTATTTGTACCAAGACATGGATATAGCCTAATTTTTGTCTTAATGATCAAGAAGAAGGGGTTTTAGGCATTGTTCCAGGATGGGAAGGTAAGACTTAGGTCTAGAGGCTCTAGCTCTAACGAAATTGTTCTTGGAGTTAGAGTGCATTGTCTATAGAGGCTAATGGGAAAGCTTGTGGATCATGGGAAGAAGAGGAAGGAGCAGGTATACGTTCCATAGAAGAAGTTGCAAGTGTAGGCTTAAGAGGAGTAGGTATATGTTCTCGAGACGAAGGTCTAGGTTCTAGATGCTGAGAGCGAGTCAAGTTCTAGCGAGAGCTTGTAGATTGGGAGGGAGGCTATGTAGTCCAAGAAGAGCGTGTGGTCAGTGGGGATAAAGGTTTCCCCTATAGCTACCAAGAAGGAATCATGGAGAGAGTGGAAGACATTACAGGAGAAGAAGAAGAAGTAGGATGCTTCCAGTGATAGAAACACTTTCAAGAGAGTTGTAGTTCATGCTTTAGGTATTGCTGCAGTGATGAGCACCAAGTGTTGGGCGAGTTTCGCAAGTAGTGATGATGATTATGAGTTACTTCCTAATCTTCGAAGTACCTCCCTTGATAAGAGGGAGTGTTGATTTTTTAGTAGCTTGGGAGATACTCCAAGCCCTAGGGTTTGGGGTTTCAAGAGTCATTTGTGGTCTTGGAACCTAAGATTAGGGGTTTCCACCCATCGTTATTTAGGCCAAAACCATGAAACTTGCATGCTCATTCTTGCATCGCATAGCAGCAAGGCCTAAGATACTTCCCTATACAGACATGGTCAAGTGGGTATTAGACAATGCTGATATAATAGACAGGCAATTCAAGTCTCAGAGCCAAGAACTTATTGGGTCATTTACCCCATAGGATTTAAGACTTATGTATCATTTACCAGAGCTGCAGGCTAGCTACAACAAGCAGTTCGTGGAGAAATTTACCATAGAGAACGAAGATTTGGCGGAATGCACCAAAATCTAGTTTGCAAAGGAAGAGCCATTGAAAAAGGACAAATATGGTATGTACAATACTGGTTCCCTCTCCTCCCCATATTGTTTTGCTGCTGCTATGCTATGCAGGCTATTTGGAAGGCCTGATAGCAACAAGTTTTCATCCAAGTGGCTACCCCTATTAGATGCGGCCACCAATGCCACTATTATGGATTGGGCCCAGATATTGTCTGATAATTTAGCCTCAGCTATTTGGAATTACTGGTCTAAAATAACTCCCTCTCATAGGACTTATCCTCCTTTCTTTTTAGTTGCTTATGTCATGGATGCAATCTGTTCTGTTTCTAGATTTCCTGTAATGGGTTGGAAGTGGACTATACAGAATCCTTTGCCCATTTAGGTCTACCATAAGGAATTGTGGGATTCCAATTTTATCCCATATTTTTATAGAATTTTTCATGGAGTTATGTTACCCCTTCACAGAATGTTGTATAATAAAGATGCCCCAAGACTTTCCCCTGAAGCTGAAGTTGATACTCTCCCTGTAGGAAAATGGTTCAGAGAAGAGTTTTTCACTTATATCAGAGTATTTGAAAGCATTGTTTCCCCTCATGTGCTTCCCTTGTATGTTCCTGATAAGTTATTGGCCCGTGAAATAGCCTACAAAACCTGCGGGGTTGGAGGAATGAGCAAAGAATTGAAAGACAATAAAAAGGCCATCTGGTTGCAATTCTCTGTGGCCTGTGGGGCCTTTTTGTTGTTTGATTTAGGTCATGCTTTCAAAGAAGTAGACAACATGCTGAGTCTATGACTGTTTAAATTTCGAGGGAGACAATTTGATCCCTTTAATGTAATAGAAAAATTTACTACGACTGTCAAAATAAAGGTATTCACTAAAGAAGATGATCTCTTTGATGACATCTTCCAGTAGAAGAGCACACTTAAAGACATTTTTCACATGGCCCAAATTCAATTTGGCCCAGCAAAATTCCAAGAATTCAAACTCTACAAAGAGCTAAGATTAGAAAACATCCCCTTGGACAAGTTGTGCTTAGAACCAATAAGGGAGCCCATTCCCAGCATCAGTATAAGTGGAAACTTGGGGACAGACAAGTCCAAGTCTAAGTCTGGAAAAGAATCACCAGAATGCTCTAAACGGTTAGAGAGTGACCATAATAAAAGTGAAGGGTCAGTTAGGGATACTACTCAATCTAAAGAGCACCCAGAGCAACAAGATTTTTCACCAACATAGATGAAGGTTCCCGCTCCCCTCATTTAGCCACCAAAGCCAGTCAGGATTGACCTGGAGAAAAAGTGGGAAACATTTAATGAATTGATCAATACAGAGGACCAAAACATGAAGACACCTGAGAATACAACATAGAAAACGACAGAAATGGTCATTGAAACAGTCGTAAATGCTCTAGAAATGGAGCACATTCCCATAGCTCCATCATCTGAATTCATACTGAAGATAGAGGAGATTCCTCCTCTAGATGTATTTTACAGTTCGCAGCACAAAGAAGTGGTAAGAAGACAAAGAAAAAAACGAAAATTAGACAGCGTGCTCTCACCTAAGGCAGAGCAACTAGATGTCCTTTGGCAAGAGCCTACCACTGATCCTATAGAAAATTTAACTAAGTTATCCCAGATCGCAGGAGCCTATGCTTTTGCTACTATTGATAAAGCATTTGAAGTACAACTATTGCTTAAGGATAAAGAGGAAAAAATTCTATTTTTGCAACAACAGTTACAATAGGCCAACACTAACCGAGAAGCGGAAGAAAAATTGGAAAAATTACAACAGAACTTTCAATAGATATAGCTGAGGTATCAAAGGAGTTTGGCCAAAAAATAACATCAATTACAAGCCATGTTAGAAATGCATAAATATGACCACAAAGTCACTGAATTTGTCTCAGAAGCCCTTGCCTTGAATGACCAACTCTTGCAATAGCAAGAGGCACTCTGCCAAAGAATATTGCAATGGAGCTCCCATTGAGAGATAAGCGATAAAATTACAAGCCAAGTCATGGATTTGTAACTCGATTATGATTTAATTGATAAGAAAATTTCTGATTATTTGAATTGGCAAGAAATGGAGGAAGGCAAGAGAGAAGGGTTGCTCAATATCAATGAATCCCACAAAGAAATGTTGTTCAATAAGTGGGATGCACAGATCAAAAAGGAAAAACAGGAAATGGAAGAAGTAGTGACAACAGCGAGCAATTTCATTGACACAGCATAGAGCAAACCTAATATCAGAAACCGCTCCGGGATTTCTCCCAAAGGCACAACAACTATAGACAAGCTGGAGACAAAAAGTTGAAGAAAAGGCAGAGTTAATCAAGAAGTTAACCAAGTTGAATTGGGACACTTACTGGCAATACATGGTTAAACCGCACAATCAATGTATGACTCTGAAATGCCTTACAAATTCCGCCGAAAGGATAGCGCTAGCGCTTGCTGATTCTGTTTTTGTAGGACAAGTAAAATCAGAGGTCGGCCAACCGACGCTCCTGAAGCCGATGCTGAATGCTTGCGATCTCAGAGAACAGATGCATAGTTAATTTTCAGATACATCGTTAGTTTTAATTTTTATTTATTTTTTCCTTAAATGAGGACAGTCATTTAAACCTCCTCCTATATTTTTGTAATAAACTATTTTTATTCTTTAGTTAGTAGAGTTTAAACCCCTCTCATACATTTAGAGAGGGTTCCAAAAATTTGTCAAAAACGTTTCTTCAGAACATGCACTTCTGCACCCTCTAAGGAGGTTTTGATGAATGAATTGAACAAGATTTATTGATATCTGTGTTTAATGTCTGCTACTGAAATGAATTTTTGTACTCTTAGTAGATATTGAATTAGGAGAAGATAAATCTATATTGTTGAAACTCATGAGTAGGACTTCTTATCAATGGTACTTTTATCTTTTAATTATTTCTACTTATGTGTCAAGTAATATGTTATGTTTAGTTGTTTATATATGAAAGCTTGAACGTTTAAGTTATCATTTGGCACTTTTGTATGGTGGTGACTATTATGTTTATGCTCAATATATGAATAACTTATTATGTGATATGCTTCTCACAATTGTTTCAGCTAATTTCTTATACGAAACAATCACTTTTAATGAATTCTTTTCTTGTAGCAATTGAATGATCTTTATTACCAATTGTTGTTAGAAACTATTTTAGTTCGCATAAGTGAAAAGTTAATCTCGAGATAGTTTTAGAATTAGATGTTTCCGTTCGTTAGAATAAAATTGCATGTTTTAGATTAGATTTAGATTAAAAGCATTCTAATTAGAAATCTTTAGAAAGGAAAACATCAACTCTTATCAGCACAAACAAATTGGGAAATTGGTCCCATTATCCCCGATCGGACCCACCATCCCAAACGGAAAAGGAGCTGCTTTCAAAGACCGGACCGGGTCGGTATCCCCCTTGTTGTAGACCTGATTTTCGGGGCTTCAACATCACCTAATAATCAATGGTAATTAAATTAAAATTTTAACGTTTTTTTTTTTTTTTTTTTTAGAATAGACATGACTACCAAAGTAATTACAACTTTATTTTATATTATTATTGTTATTATTAATTATAAGAAGATTTAATATATAAGTTAAACATATATACATTTTAAAAAATGTAATAAGATTCTTAACGATAGAGATACACTCCCACTTTATCATGGAGATTCTTAACCTGTATATATGCATTTTAACAATAAGTGTTAATAGACATCAATTTATTCATAATACATTTCACATTGATTTAAAAATTGATAAAAATTAAATATTTATGATTCACATAATAATCATTGAGAATTAAATTAAAATTCTAAAAGTCTTATTCCAAAATAGAAATTCTTAAGCGTCTCCAGGCTTTTGTTGCATTCCTCATTCCAACAATAAGTAGCATCCTTTTTCAGCAATTGTTCGATCGGAGCCGTGATCTGGGCGTAACTTTTGAGGAACTTCCGATAGTAGCCCGTGTGACCTAGAGTGGTGCGTAATTGTTTGACACTCCACGGTGCTTGCAGATTAAGTATCACAATAATCTTTGTCGGATCCACCATCAAGCCTTTCTTACAAACCACATGGCCCAGCAGGTTCCCGAATAGGACAAGAAAAGTATACTTCTTGAGATTCAACACAATCTGGTGTCAGCGATAAGTATCCAGCATTAACCGTAAGCTGGCTATATGCTTTTTGACTGGTCCAAACACGATCCAGTCGTCTAGATAGACCTCTGAGAACGTGTGTATAAATTCTTTGAATGTTGCTACCACTATACATGAAAATATCGTCGGCATGTTCTTCAAACCAAAGGGCATCACCATGTACTGAAAGCAACCCCATTCGGTGGCGAACGTTGTTTTACTCCTGTCTTCTAGCACGATCTTGATCTGGTGGTATCCTGAGAACCCATCAGTGAACGAGTAGGCTTCCTGGCCCCCCACATTTTCTAGTACCTCATCTGTAAATGGTGTTGGAAATGGGTTGTTCAAGCAAACATCATTAAGCTTCCTGAGATCCATGCAGATCCGAATCTCATACTTATGTTTCCTTTCCTGCACAACCATTAGACTTACCCAATTGGACTCTTCGACAGGCTCAATGATTCCTGCTACCGGCATCTTGTCCAGTTCTTCACGGATCTTTGCTTTGTATTTTGGATTCAATCAGTAGGGTCGCTGCTTGACTGGTTTCACGTCTGGCTTCAATGTTATCTTCATCACTCCCAAGTCCCCTAGGATCCCTTTTAGCTCCGTGTTCTTTGTTGGAAACAAGTCTCGATATTCGTGGATCAATTCGATGACCTTTTCTATTGTAGCATCATCCCAATAGTCCCTCAGCATTGCATACTTTGACTCTTCTTCGGTTCCTATATTGACTTGTTTTGTTTTTAACGGCGCCATCATATCAGGATCTTCGATTTCGGGTTTGTGCACCTCGCAACTTCCCTCTGATTCTAGAATATTGATGTTTCACAGATCATCCTCATCATCTTCTACTTGTACATTATAGCATGCAAGGGCTTGGCTCAGTTGTCGCGACCAGTCGGGTTGCATAGGTTCTTCTGGTTCTATTGGCATCTTGAAAATGGCAACCTTTACCAGCTAGAGCACTTCATCTACAGGATCCATCCATTGATATTCAAAGAGGAATGTCGCTAAGAACCCTTCACGCAAGATATCCCACTCGCTTGTGTCGTGTTGGAGCTCTACTTCGGTATACCAATTTCTGGGAATGACATCCAGGGTGTGATAGAATAAGTGCACCCATTATGGCTGAGGTTCCTCTCTGTAGGCTTTGGTCCATTTGGTAAGGTGCATGCGTGGGTAATCACGTCCATCGTATTTCTCTATTATATGTACTTCTAGCTTCCAAAATCTGATCTTCATCATTCGCATGCAGGTGCGCCAATCTTCAAATGTTCCTTCATGTGTTCCCCACCATCGCGCAGGCATCGCGCGCAGTGCCCATTTCATTGTGCCAAACCGTTGGTGCTCTAGTACTGCGATTTCAAATTTTTTCAGAAATTCATCTACCATCATCAACCCACCATACTTTGGCAGTTCATGATCCTAGGCCTTTACGCAGTACAACGATTTTGTCACCATGTTGCAGTGTAGCGTGGTTACTCCATTTAACCGGTTGTGCCACCGCCCGTCTTCCTCATCTAAATCATCAGTGTAGGATTCTCCATCCCTCGTGATATTCTTCTATCCTCCAATGTCTTGACTCGTCCTTGCTCCTGGGCAGTCATTCTGTAACTACAATCTTCGTCGTCATCGGTGTGCACTGCTTCGATGTAGCAAGGTCCTTCAGCCAGATCTAGTTGAATGATGATGTGGAGAGCCTTTGTTTCGAATATCATTGTCCTCTTTTTTAGATTAATAACCCCATTCATGTCGGTGGCCCAATCTATTCCTAACAACACAAGATAGGGCATATTTTCATCCAAGAGCTCAATAACTTCAAAATCTGTGCGGTTACTTATGCCGTCAAGGTTTATCGTAACCCCTTGCAGCCTTCCAATGGGCAGTACCTTCTGTTGATTGGCCATACATAATTGGATAGGCGACCATTGTAGTGTAGGCTTACCCATGCGCTCCCATGTCTGTTTCGACAATATGTTGGCAACTAAGCCCAAATCCAAAATGCCATGTTCCATCTCATAATCGCCAATCTGCGTCGTTAACTGCATTTCCCTTTCGGTCCGTGATACATGTCTTCACAACTTTCGAATGATAAGAGGCTCACTCCATCCTGCGTACCTATTTGTCAACTCTTGTGAGCCTTTAACCACCCTGTTGTCGCAAAGCAATTTTATACGTCTTTAGAAAGGTAGTTAGCATCGAGGGATCCTTACCTGTCTCGAGTTGATCCCTATTACTTGGGGTAGAGACCTCCGCGAAGCTCCCCCGGGCTTCTTGATATGTCTCCTTATCGCCTCCTGAGTTCTTTCCATCCACTTATGTGGCCATGCCACTCCGCAACACCATGTTGACCTTGGGATCTTCCTCGCGAGGTTTGGACCTTATCATTTGCACATTCTGGGTCATTGTTGGTTGCGCTGCCCTCTTCTCCTGAATCTGCGCTATCAGTGAAGGACAGTCTAGTAGCTCATGATTGAATTGTTGTACACGAAATTTTGGTTGGGTTGGTACAATCTCGCACGTAATGTCCTGGTCCTCCACAATTGTAACAAATTAACTACCCGCAACCCCTTCCTGGTCCCATTCCACCCCGTCCTCGACCGCGCCCTTGGAACCCACCACGTCCAATCGTCGCGACTGGATCCTACTTCACGTCTCTATCTGCATTCTCTAGGCAGATGAATGATCCATTTGCATTTCATAGCTATGACAATCCCTTTCTTCGTGGCCCACTGATCTACAAAAGTTGCAAAAGAGCTGCTGAGGGGTCTAGTTGTATTTTGGTAATAGATGACAGTTACCAATGTTGTGCTTTCCTCCCACTTGACAGATTGCGCACCAAAGCAGGGTGGTTGTGTTCGGCCCTGCCTGTGCCTCTAGTCGTAATGGTGTTGGTCCCCACGTTAGCACAAAATTACCAAGACCGAATAGTGATCTTTATTGTGCCCCTGGCTCTTACACCTTACACACCATACTTCCTCCTGGACTTCTGATCGTGATGGATGTTCTTATTTTAACTTCTGCATTTCCAAGCATAAGTTTTGGATTTGTGCTTGAATTTGCTGAACTCCCAACCTTGGGTCTGGTATTAGGGTTTTGTGTAGCCTCATTGCTGCCTCTAGTGCTTTAGCTTGGGTTGAGATCTTTTGTTGTAACAAACCTGTCTTCAGATATGGCATTAATGATGTGATGAACCAAGCGCAGTGCTGCTCATATGTCAGTGTCATGTTGGCCTTGCGGATAGCGCTTTTCAACCTCTAATCCAAATCCAACGGAGTTTCACCCGGCATCATTACAATCTCTTTGAATCCTACGACCGACTGTTTTCCTGACTTCAGCTGGCTAAATTCCTTTTTTAGTTTGGTTTGGATTTCCATTGCCCCTGCCGTTGGTTTACTACTTCAATACTTCATATACCATGTTAGCGCTCGGTCTTGCAGTGTGCTGACTAAGGTAGATTTTCTAATGTTATCATCTACAATTTGTTGCACATTCCATACTGATGTTAGCACAAACCAAAATTGCTCTGGGTTGTCGCCTCCTGCTCCCTTGAATACCAGAAACTGAATCTTGGTTGCCATAGTTACCCTTGATCTATTACTGTCCCTGATCCCTCCGATCCTTCAATGGTTTCCCTTTCCACATCAGACACCCCTTAGGCAAATCCCAATCCTAGCAACGGAACCATTTGTTGGCTTATATGGGCCTGACCTAGGTTCGAAAGAATTATTTAGCCAAGCAAATCCCACAGCTACTGACCCTTTCGGAAACAACCCGCAAAGTGCGGGCTGAGGTCTCACCCGAGGTAGTAGGGGAGGGTGCTGGAACTAGGTTTCTACACCGTTGGGATGTCTGGATGTGGTTTGGAGGCTTCGTGATCCGTTCTACAGCTTCGCATTGCGCTAGATCCACGCAGATGTTGATAACCTTAGCTTTCCCTTACCGTGCTAATTATAAATCTAATTTATTTGATTAAGTATTATAACCCAGATCTACTTAGAGAGGTCTTTAAGCAAACATTTATTACTTTCATTCAGTTCACGTATTAAGAATAAACCTGATTCACAAGTATAGAATAAGCATGGGCGTGCAGATCAAAATAGTTTCATTAACCATAATAGAGTTGCAATATTTCAGAATTAACACAGAATTCAAAAGAAACTTATCTTTATTTGCATTGATCACCCTTACAACCAGATCTACCCTGCGCACTCAGCTGTAGGGGTTCGTGCACACAGCGACGAACTCTTCTAGGCCTTTGCGAACACAGCTGCAAAGCCTCTATCCTCTACCCAAACCCCCGACTCAGACTTACAGATGCTTTCAGAATCCTCTTCTTAGACACCCATTACATATCAGATCTCGAAATTATACCAAAAAAATTAGCTACTCTACCCATAGAGCCTTGCTCTATTTATAACTTTCTATGGACCACGATCCATAGGCGTGCCGACTCCACTTACATTTCTTTACATTATTTTTGGGCGGACTACCCTTTTGACTTTAACTTATTACAAATCGTGCTCCACGCATCTCACGGAGTCTTTACCCAAAATTGCGGGCTTTGTGCCTTATACCCGTTGCGCGGGACTTCTACTATCCAACAATTATTAATTATAAAAAGAATTAATATATAAGTTAAACATATATACATTTTAAAAAATGTAATAAGATTCTTAACAATGGAGATACACTCCCACTTTATCATGGAGATTCTTAACTTGTATATATGCATTGAAACAATAAGTGTTAATAGACATCAATTTATTCATAATACATTTCACATTGATTCAAAAATTGATAAAAATTAAATATTTACCATTCACATAATAATCATTGAGAATTAGGGCGCACCTTCTGTGACTTCATGGAAACCACGCCGAACGAGATGGTCATCGGCTTCTTCAGGGAAGTCATCGACCACATCGAGCAGGCAAGAGGGATCTGCGACTATCACCTCAAGGTCAATGGATCAAAACCCGAGGCCGGCTTCGTTATACACGTTTTCTATGGCGAAGATAGGGAGGGTCCCGAGAAAATAGAGTCGGGCTCCTGCATTTCCTGCCATGGTGATGCCCTTTTGTTCCCTGGCGTTGAGGGTTCGGTTCTTGCGGGAGAATGTGTGCTGGTTGAATTCAGCAAAGACCAGCCGTATGTATAGTGCTCCATGGAAGCCAAAGCGAGGGTGGGCTTCATCGTGACGTCGGTCTGGCATGTGGAGACAATGGGGGCTTTGGAAGATGAGGAGCTGTACTGCCTGTGGAGGGTGGGCGCGAGGGCTCTGAGAAGCGAAGGGTTGCAACCGGTGAGCATGATCATTAATTATGGGTGCTATAGGAATCTGCCGCACCTCCACTTGAAGATTTGGGTGGACGATGGGGTGCATCGGCAAGCCAGGCTGAAGTGGAACGATCACAAGAAAAGGGTGTGGGTGAGGCTTGAATGCTTGACCTCCTCATTGTTGTCCAAAAAGCGTGCATTCTGTCCGAGATTTGAAAGTTAGGCTTTGGTCAATGCTCAAAGACTCACGAATCTAGACATGGATCTGTCTCTGTTTTTAAGTGACCAACTAGTTTCGCAGGAGAAATCCTCTTCCTTTCTTTGCCATGGCAGATTTTCTCTCGGACGCACAAGAGGCCTTGGCACTGGGTCTAGGTACTTCTTTGACTCCTTTCAGATCCAAATCTCTCAACCTACAGGTAGAACCATCTTGCAATGGGTCAGTTCTTCAGATTTGGTACTGGATCTAGAACGACGGATTGGGATCCCTTCAAGCCTTCAGAGACTTCTCTTTCAAGGTAAATAACTTGAAGACCCTCTTCCCGTCTCTTCTTACAGCATTTCTAGAAACAACTCTTTGGTGTTAACCCTTTGTTTGAGAGGAGGTGCAGTGGGACAGTCATCCTCTGCTCCTCCTTTCTCTTACAAAGATGCAGTACACTCTGAGAACCCCAAACCCCCGGAAGCCCTTAAACCTAAGCCTTTTTTGGTTGACAAGATAGAGCAAGTGCCCTCTTTTGAAATCACCCATGAAGGTCTTGCAAACCAATTTCAAGAATTTGTAGAAAGAGCCATCATTTGCAGATTTAACAGATTGTGGCCGCGATCTCGGGATCTCTATGCATGGATCCATGCAAACTAGACTCATCATTGTAAGATCAGTTTATATTCAAAAGGATACTTCATTGTCCTATTTGATGACAGTAAGCATTATGAAAAGGCTTTAGAAGAAGGCCCTTGGTTCATGGGAACTGCAGGGCTCTTCTTGACTCCTTGGTTTCCATATTTTGATCCAACAACTGCAGTCATTACCAGGACACCTGTATGGATCTGGATTCCAAACTTACCTGCCCACTTATGGCATTGTGCAGTCTATAAAGCTATAGGAAACACCTTGGGCAGTTTCATTATGGGAGATTTCTGGCGGGAAACTAAAGGTCTCAACACATATGCCAAAATATGTGCGGAGTTATATTAGAGCAAAGGACTTCTAGACCAAATCATTCTCAAGATAAACGACTTTGTCTGGACCCAGACACTGGATCACAAAAATATTTCATTCCATTGTCGCCATTGCCACCAATCAGGGCATCTGTAGAACACCTGCCCTTCTTTCCCGGCAAAAAATAATAAGGATAACCTCTCCAAGCCCAAGTCCAAATGTTGGGGTCCATGCTCTCCACCTCCAGTCGTGGATTCTGAATCCTCTAGCTCTGAAGATGAAGGTAGTGATGCAGAATTGGATCAAGCCCCTCATTCTGTGGTCCCTTCCACCGATGGTCCGACGCATTCCTCCGATACAACCATCGCCCAAAAATGCATCCATATGACCTCCTCCTCTGATTCAAAAAAGGAGGCCCCCCTGTGGAGAACCCCAATCTTCAAGTTGTTATTGCTCATTCACCCTAGGATGGCTGGGTCGAAGTCAAAAAAAAGAAAGGGAAAAAGCTTCATGTTGAGGCTTCTGCCAATTCTGGGTAGAAGTCAGTCTTTTTGCTTCCAGCCATATGTTATAGCTTCTTTCTTGTTTCTCTCCTCCTCCAGAACCGAGGTTGATAGTCCTATCATTTTCGATTGTTGTTTTCTGTCTCTCTTGATTGTATCATCTTGTACCATATTTTTGAATTAATAGATTAGTCCAATTCAGAAAAAAATAAATAAAATAAAATAAAAAAAATGAATAAATAAATAAATAAATAATAAAATAAATAAGATATATATATATATATATATAATATATATAATATAATATAAATTAAATAAAATAAAAAAATCATTCAGATTAAATTAAAATTCTAAAGTCTTATTCCAAAATAGAAATTCTTATTACTACTTACATTTATATTAATTATTATGCTATTATTAATTAACAAAAAAAATTAATATAGAAGTTTAAAATATATACATTAGAAAAACATTAAAAGTTCCTAACCTGACAATCTTCCACTTTAAGCATGGAAAAAGTATCAATAAATAAATAAATAATTATAATATAATAATAATATATTATATATAATAATATATAAATAATATATATAATAAAAAATCATTCAGAATTAAATTAAAATTCTAAAAAGTCTTATTCCAATAGAAATTCTTAATTACCTACCTTACAACTGTATATTAATTAATTATTGCTATATTAATTATAAAAAATTAATATAAAGTTAAAACTATATACATTTAGAAAAACATGTAACAAGATTTCTTAACCCATGGACATATCTTCCCACTTTATCATGGAAATTCTTAACTTGTAAGCTATTTGATTGTTTTGTCTACAAAAGCATACATACTCTACCCCCTTTAGTTTTGAACTAGTAACCTCTTAGGAGGAAAGAGATGCTTTTAACCATTAGGCCGATTCAAGGAAACACACTCTCTTAATAATTTCACACAACTAAAGATTTAAAAGATTATAAAAATATGGGTTTACTATTCACATAATCATTTCACACAACTAAAGATTTAAAAGATTATAAAAATATGGTTTTACTATTCACATAATAATTATCGATAATTAATCTAAAATTCCAAAAACCCCATTCCAAAATAAAAATGGAGCAATCTTTAAGTGTGACTTTTTAGAGTTTCTAGCTTGCTGGGATTTGGCCAAATCTTGATTTGTGTTGTTTAAACTAGTCTTTTGATTACATATATAGATTTAGCACCCTCAAAATCTTTTGGGGCACTTGTGAATAATTCACTTGTCACTCTCGTGATTTCAATAAATCTATGAGACAAATTAGATAGGAAAATAAAACAACAAAAAAAAAATCCAAAGATCACACTTAAACACTACTCACATAAAAAACAAATATTGCATTAATTGTAATAAAAAATATAAACATGGTAACAAGTTAATGGAAGTTTAAGATTTTGAATTTTCAAAATTGGAATAGATAAGAGGTTTTTAAAGTATTAGATTTATTTATGAACCAAAATTTCAAAATCAACATTTTTGTCCATTTCTCCCCAATTGTGTGCATGATGTTCTCAAAAAATGTTTTAGTAAAATTTTAAGGTTGTCCATGGCTTAGTAATCTATCGAACACTCATCCAAATAAATTTTAAGTAATTAACTGAAGCGTAGAATTTTCAGTATCTAAAATATGTATAACAGTCTTTAATGATATTTGATAGCTTTCTAGAAACGAAGCCTGAGGATTTTAAATTTTCAAAATTGAAATGGATAAAATGTTTAATGCTATTTGGTAGTTTTCTCGAATCCAAAATTAAGGATTTTGAATTTTCAAAATTGGAGTAGATAAGAGGTTTTTAACCAATTTAACTAATTTAACTAAAATATAACCAATTTAATTCTATTTCAAATATCACTATACATTAAATCTATTTATGTATTTAAAAATATATTTAAAAAATCACTACGAACCATCATGTTTGGCAATTTCTGTGTATTTTGAAATTACATGCTATTAACAAGTCACAAATTTCATGGTGATAATTATAAAAAAACCAAGAAATAATACAGATTTCTTAATTCAAACTTCACTAAAAGAAATTAAAAAAAAAAAAAATTCTAAGAAATCATGATTTAGCGGCTGGATTTTTTTTCAAATGCATATAGAAATTCCTATAAAAATAATAATAATAATAATACAGGTTTCTTAACTCAAACTTCAAATTATGAATATTTTTTTTGGAAATTAAAAATATAGAAATCAAAAATAAAAAATTAAATTGAATTTTAAATCATTCATACATCCTAACTTTATCATACCTAAAATTTACAGGGCGTGACTTCAAAATTGAAATCATTCATTATCATTCATCATCTTATAACATGATAGCTTCTTGTTTGTGTGATTTGAAGATTTTGAAAACATTATGCACAAATATTAATTTTTTCTTTTTTTTCATAAGTGTGGTTCAATGAGTGGTCGCTACGTCCACGGAAAAACACGTTGGTAAGTGAGTGGTCACTACGTCCACTGAAAAATATGGGCTAATCGCCCCTTGGCCTACTTGCAAGACCTAACCCTATGGGCTGGGCTAATCGCCCCTTGGCCTACTTGCAAGACATAACCCTATGGGCTAATGGCCCCTTGGCCTACAGGCAAGACCTAACCCTAAGGGCTTCGAGCAGAATCAACCCTGTGACCTCCCGATGGCAGACACAATTTTTGACCAACTAAATCAACCCTTGGGGCTAGAATATTGATTTTATTTATTAACTCATAAAATTATATTAATAAAATTTAGAAGAACTTTATCTGATAACGTGATCTGAAAAATTTCTATCTGAAAGCTTATCGTTTCTGTGACTTTAAGATTTTGAAAACATTATCCATGAATATTAATTTTATTTATTAACTCATAAATTTATATTAATAAAATTTAGAATTGTTACATGTGAGAGTGTCATTTCATGTCGAGTTTTAAATAGTGTAAAATGAATGTAAATTTATTTTATAGTTAGATGTGATAGTATAACGCTAATTGATTATGGATTTACATGTGAAGGTGGTTGAAGTTGTTGAATTGAGTTATATATAATAGTTAAATTTTATTTAACAGTTTCTATTGTTTTAAATGTAATTGTTAATACTTTGTTTTTTAACATTTAATATTTTTTTAACAAATATTTTTTTGGTTAATGGGTTTAACAATGTTTATGTTTTTTTAGGTAATAAATAAATATGCATTATTAGAAAGTATTAACTGGGTCGATTTGTATGATTTAATGAACTTTACTTTTCATATATATATTTTTATATAGGTGATCGCAAATCTACAAATGTCTAAAAAGAGAAAACTACAAGCTACAATTGGGGAAATGTATGGATGGACAAAAGGGAAAACTTCAAAGCCTCAAAACAATTTAGAAACATGTGAAGAAACCCATAATGTTGATGTAGAACAACAATTACATGAAATTTTTGGAAGTTCTTCTGATCGTGATCTAGATGAAGAAACAAATGAAGTTGAAGAAGAAGTTGCTAATAATTCAAAAATGGAAGTGCAAACAAAAAGACACTTTCCTATGGAATGGTTAGATAAGTTCTTTGGTTGAATTATGTGAGGTTTGATGATAAAATATCTATGAAGTGTAGTTATTGTGAGAAGTATAAGATGAATGGACCAAGGGGTTTAGGTAATGGTTGCGCAACATTACAACATGATGCTCTTGTTACTCATGCAAAATCATTCGTGCATAAAGATGTGAAGGCAAGATGGATAAATTCTATAGAGGGAAAGATGAAACCAATTCCATATCATATTAGATAGCTTGAAGATGTCAATAAAGAAAGAGTGATTTCTACAATGAAAGTAGCATATATCTTCTGTCAAGAGAATCTATCTCTTTCAAAGTATGAGAAACTTTGCAAATTTCTAATGGATGCAAAAACTCCATATATGCCAAAGTCTCAAGAGTACTCTTCATACACAAATCATAAGTCTGCAAATGATTTTATATATTGCATATCAAAATATCTTGAACAGATCCAGATAAAAAATATGATGGAAAGCACTTTCTTCTCATTAATGGCTGATGAAAGCATTGATCGAACCTTAGAGAAACACCTTGTTGTTTATGCAACATATTTAGACTCAAAGGGTCTTAGGCCACCTATCTCACAGTTTATGAAGTTCAATAATGTAGTGGATGGAAAAGGGAAAACAATATATGATAGTGTCAATAAATTAATAAATGTTAGAGGCATTCAATACAAAGATTTGATAGTTGTTTCTACAGATGGGGCTTCAGCAATGATTGGACATGAAAATGGCCTTGTTCCATTTTTGAAAAAGAACAATCCAAACCTTATTATAGTTCATTGTGTGTCTCATCATGAGTCTTTAGCAACAATAGATGCTTCTAAGAAAATACGTGAGTTATTATATGTGAAAAAATTGCAAACAAAGTATATTCATGGGTTCAAAACTCCCCAAAGAGAAGTAATGAACTTAATGATTTTCTTAGAGTCATGCAAATTGATGTTCTTGATGTTCAAAAAATACATTCAGTGTGATGGTTATCTACGAGGGGAGTTATTATAAAGTTTGTGAAGCTTACGCCAGCGATTTTAACTTTGTGGAAAAATGAAAAAAAACTTCATCATAGTATGATAAGGCAGGGATATATTCTATCCAATATTGTTTACATATGCTTTCTGATGTGCTAGGGGAATTGAACAAGTTGAATGTGACTTTTCAAGAAGCAAATATAAACATTGCAACTATTGGGTTGGCGCTTGAAGTAACTATAAACACATTATCTAGATGGTTTTTTAGAAAAGAGACATTTGCAGAAGACACAATTTATCTTTCAAATTTTTTAAGTGATTCTCAAAATGGATACATTGATATTAAAGATAAAGGGGCAGTGGTAGACATGAATTATGATACATCTTTATTTCAACCATGAATATTGAATGCAATGAAACAAGGAAACAATCTATGAAACCTTGTATTGAAGGTACGCAAGAGAGTTGTCAGCAACTCACATAAGGTTATATAAAGACTCTTATAGATTCTTTAAATGAAAGATTAACATACCTTCATCTTTTTAATGAAGCAAAATTGTTTAGCCCTTGTTATTATCCAGAAGAGCGTCGTAATTTGAGAAAAAATCAGAACGTTGGCTTTTAAAGATTTTTCGACATTTGCAAGATACCATATCAAGTGATGTTGGATTTGTAGCTTTATTTGATGTTAAGGCTTGTAAAAGAGAGTTGCACCCTTTTGTTGCTTCATTAAATCTTGTTTGTGCGGGTTTTTCATGAAAGAAGCATGGAAAGTCTTTCATAACACAAAACAATGGCACAAAACTTATCCTAATAAGATGAAATTATGGCAAGTTGTGCTCACTATTCATGCAAGTATAGTAGATTATGAAAGGGGGTTTTCTAAGCAAAACATCATCAAGGACATGAGAAAATCAAGGCTAAGGTTGGATACACTAGATGCTTTAATGAGAATATCTTTGAATGGACATGAACCATCTAATGTTGATTGACATGCAGTATATGAAGTATGGATAGATACAAAGAAAAGAAGGATTCTTGAGCTTTGAAAGTTCTTCTAGGTTATGTTAAGATATTCCTATTGAAATTGTTTTGTAGTTTCTCTAGAAATATTGACTTTAAATGAAGTATAATTATGATCTCTTATTAAAAATATATATTTTTTTTCTCTAAGAAGTTTGAATTTCAATGAAATACACTATAGTTTGGAAAAATTCCACTAAATGTGTTATTTATACTGCATTTGCATGGTTTTCATTGCTTAAATAGCCTCACTATCAATTTGGACTATAAATATGATAGAACTACAATTCCACTATTTTTATCCACATATCTTTAAATTTCTTTATTTTTTTGTTGACTTCTATAATGTTAGATTTGTTTGAGTATGGTAGTGAGGTGCACAACAAGAAATAACTTCTGCTAAAATCTGGATGTGTTGTATTTTTATTTTTATTTAATTAAGTTAAAAAAATGAAAACCAAATATTTGTTTTCTATTTTTAGTAACACATCTTATTTTTTTAGATCCGGAAATTATAATAAAACTAGTTTGAAAAATAATTATTGTCACTTGTATTTTTATTTTTATTTAATTAAGTTTTAAAAATGGAAAACAAATATTTATTTTTAATTTTAGTCAAACGGATCTTATTTTTTTATCTGGAAATTGTAATAAAAGTAGAATTCGAGTCTGTTAGTGAGGGAAGATTGAAAACTTTCATATATAATATATGTATAGACTAGAATATGTTAAAAATAATGTTTTGGAGTTGACAAATGTTTGAATGTTTTGTCCTCTGTACATTGTTGCAGATGTGTTGCTAATGGTAAAACTACATAAAATATTACAAAAGAATGAAAAATGTGTGTGGTTTGAATTTTCTGAGCCTTTTTAGAAGAATGAAAAAGGTTCGTAATTAGAATTTTTCCTTCCTTGTTTTGGAATTTATGACTAATATCGCTTCAATCTGGGTTGCACAAGCATGAGAAGGATATGTGTATGTTGAAGGTCGTTTATGAATTTAATTGGTTTATGAATTTAATTCTAGTCTTGATCTGTGTAAAAAAACCTAAATTAATGTTCTAGTATCGTTTGGGATAATCGAATTGTCAACCCAATGATAAATTTATGAGAACGATTTGTAATTGTTCAATCCTCTTGCTTTAATGGTGAAAATTTATAGTTGAATGGTCAACTAAGAGTCCACATTGTCCATATTTGTTTTCAAGTGTCTGCTTGAAGATTGTCCACATTAGGGATCACCTGTTGATATTTCAACCATTTGTTTTTGTTAGAGATGGATATATCTATGTGAAGTTTGAAAGTTTGCAATTATAAGCACAACTTTGGTAATTTGGTTTAAAGAATGTTGTGTTAAGCATGAATAAACGCTAGTAGTTGTTACTTTTAGTAAATTGCCATAATTTCACTATATTTTCAACATCATACAATGTAAGATGACTAGTATTATACTCACATTGGAGACTTAGATGACCATGCTCACGCTGCAGATGTTGTATACTGCTCACTAGTATCTATGTGAAAACTATATGATTCTACTTGAAGCATTATGAACAAACATAAAATTATTTCTTGATTATTACATAGAAGAGAACACTACTGTTTAATTTATTAGCATAAAAAATGGTTTATTAACGTAAAACATAAAATAAAAAGGCAAAATAAAAGGCATGTAAAATGTAAAAAAATGATGAAATTTTTGACGAGGCAAAGGTGTTTGGAATTCCAAGACTGATCACATATATTTTCGAAACCCCAATCCCAAGTTGCAAACCAAATCCCAAGGGCTTCAACTTTCAAAACATTAAACTGAATGGATTGAAAGACTGAATAAATTAAAAATCTTGCGTGTTGAACGGGAACCGATGGTAATCATAACCGACAACCAGGTTACTGCAATTCCGCAACGTCCACGTAGGCACGTAATAATTTCTCCAGATGAAACTCGCGCAGAGCGGGCTGCACGGTCAGATTGCCCTAGACGAGCATCTCCACGACAGGCTGCCCGCTCGCCCTTTCCCCGACCTAAAAATTTCATGAAGGGCTTAAACTTCATTCAAGTTTCCTTCATTTAATCATCTCCTTCGACCGTTGAATCCGCCGCCTCCCTCTAATTAATTAACTCGACAGGGGGTGGGTGGCGCGTTTCTTCAATTCCGTCGTCCTTGGGGCCGGAGATTCGGAGGAAATTTGCCGGGAAAAAGGGTTGGATTGCGCGCCTATTCGTCTGCCTCTGGTTTAGAGACGTGAGCGCCTTCGAGAAAAACAGCTCTATGTTTCGAGAGACACAACCTATTATACCATAAATTAAAAAATTAATATAAATAAGCTATAAAGTAAACAAACTTAACACAATATTATAATATAAATCAGGTTAGAATGAATTTTTTTATACTCATATTCCATTATCATTTTAAAAATGTACTGACACATTTTTTCATTTAAAAGAGTCAACGAACAACTAAGGAAATAACCAAAAGTAGAGAAAAACATATTACCAAATTACCAATGAATGTCTGTACAATTTTTTTTTTAACCATACACAATTATGACTAAAGAATCACGTGATGACCCCTATAACATACATGTGATACTAACAACTTTAAGCCTCAAATATTTTATCAAATAAATTTTATATATTTATAAACTTTTTTAACAATCATCCAAAAATTAAATATTTACGACCACTATATTTTATCACAATTAAATAATTTTTACATAATTCTAATTACAAAATGTCACAAATTTCAAATATTTTAAAAACAAACATTGTATCTCAATACAATTAAATTTCTTATAAATTTCATTCTCAAACTTCAAACAGAACATTGCTGTTGACATCAGCATAAAAAATTTCAACATGAAATATATATGACAAATGATATGCTGGAGGGTGGGTCCCTTACGAGGCTTTGCCAATAGCGTAATGTATCGCTGTGCTATTGGAGGCCGTTGTTTAAATTAATAGTATTTATAATTACATAAATTAAATGGGTTGAGGAGTAATTTTAATATTATTATATAAAAAATTTTAAATAATATAAAAATTATTAAATTGTAATTATTTTAAATAAATATTTTATTTTAAAATAAAATGGAATTTTAAAGAACGAGATGGTAGTTATTAATAATATTAAATATTATATTTCATAATATAATAAATCGCCAAATTATAATATTGTTATATAAATAAATATTTTATAAATGTAAGAAATTGATAGATTATAATATGTTTCTAGATAATGGAGAAAATAAATTGTTCACTAAACTATTTCAACTATGAGCTTTTGATTATTAAAAATAAATATGGGAGTGAGGTTTGATACAATTATGTGTGTATAGACCACTAAATTATTTAATATGGTCTTCATGAGTGTCACTACACTACTTGAACTATGATCCTTTGATTTTTAAAAAAAGGATATGAGAGTGAGGTTTGATCGAATTATGTGTGCATAGATCACTAAACTCTTTAATATGGTCTCTCTGAGTGCAACTACACGTTTCACCACTACTGCAAGGTGTCAGTCATGGCTTTGAGGAAGCTCTAATAGGAATAGGACCTTTCCCAATGCTTAATAAGTGTTAGTAGACATCAATTTATAATAACTATTGAAACTCTTGCTTCAAAATACATTTCACATTACCGAAGTTTTAAAAAATCACAAAAATTAAATCTTTACCATTCATATAAAAATCATTGATAATTAAATTAAAATTCTAAAACTATGATTCTAAAATACACATGCTTATTAACATAATTACAACTTTATTTTAAATTATTATTATTAATTATAAAAAAATTAATATATAAGTTAAACATATATACATTTAAAAAAAACATGTAAAAATATTTTTAATCATGAAGATACACTTCTACTTTATCATGAATTTTTTTGATTTGTAAATAGGCATTGTGAAAATATGTGTTAATATATATCAATTTATGATAATTAGTATCAAAACACTTGCTTCATAATATATTTCACATTACAAAAGATTTAAAAAAATATTAAAAATGTAATTTTCAATCCACACAATAATCATTTGTAATAAATTAAAATCTTAAGTTTTAAAATAGAACTCACAAGCAAGTATAAACTAATTAAAACTTATTTTAAGGGATTATTTATTATTAATTATAAAAAGAATAATATATAAATTAGACATATATAAGTTTGAAAATGAACAAGATTCTTAAAATGGAGAGAACTCTCATTATATAGAGTTTTAGCTGTAAATAGACATTGTACAATAAGTGTTAATAGACATCAATTTATCCATAATACATTTTACATTACAAAAAAATTATAAAATCATAAAAATCAAATATTTGTCATTCACATAATAATCATTGATAATTAAATTAAAATTCTAAAAAGAAATCCGTTATTAAAACAATTAGAACGGGAGAAATTGATGGTTGGCAGATTGATTGGTGAAGCCCCACGTTCCAAACCTTTTTCGCCCCACGTTCCAAACCTTTTTCGAATGGCCCTCATGAATCGGGAGCTTCGTTCTGTCTGGGAAAAAGGGCAAAAGTAAAAGAATGAAAGGAACTAAATGCATGGGATTTTCCTGTGGATTGTTGCCCCGCAGCTAACCATATCTAGCAAAATCTCTATATAGTAATACAGAGAGCCCGTCTCTTAGGAATAAATCGCACCGCTATGAACAAAAGTAGCACTCTGGTCTACCTGTACTGCCACCGTTGCAGATCACCACTATGTTCTGAGAACGTTTCTGAGAGCATGCCTCGGGAAACATAGCATCTAATGTACAGAAAGAATTTTATATATATATATATAATATATTATGAAGTAATGCAACCAGACTTCCATGTCGGAATACATTTTAATATAACTGCATGATTTTTTATGAAATTATGGTATTTCAACAATTTTGCAATATTGAAGTACATATAATCTGGAAAATATTCCCTATCATGCCATCCTCTTGGGCTTCGATCATTTATGGGGGAAATTGATCGTTAGCTGGTTAGGGATTGATTGGTGAAGGGTCCAATCTCCCCAAACTTTATTTCGAATCGCCGTCATGAATTTGGAGCCTCGTTCTGTCGGCCCCTTGGGAGGGAACCAGTTAGTAATTCGCGCGGAGATACTGCAACGTGATACAAAAAAAAAAAATGCAGAGATTTTCATTTCATTCAATTTCATTACCAAAACATTACCGCCTTTGCTTCCAGGCAGCCGGAGAGGTCCGCTGATGAGATAATTTCCTCCTTCGAGATGAATCTCGATGCCTCCGAGGTCAGGTACACCTGGCATCATGTGTTTGATTGTAGCTACGTGTAAGGCCGGGTTGATGGCAGCCAATACGGCCTTGGTGCTGTCCGTGGCTCCGGTTGGATCGGCACCATAGTCTGTAACATAGAATAAGCGGCCATTCGACGGGACCTGCGCACCACCAGAAACAAACCAACAAAAAATACTCGAAAAAAGCTCAACTCCGTTGCTCAAATTGCATAAAAGTGTGTTATCTCCACATTAATTACCGTAGCGTTGTCAGGTCTGGGTGCCGCAGCCAGAGCCTGAGCATTCCTCCAGTGAGCAACCGAAACTCTCTGGGCCTCCTCCCCACTGGAATACTTGGGAACATTGACGACCGAAGAATCCCGACTCTTGCGAGAGGGATCTCGAGTGAGCACCAATATTGGATGATGTCAAAATCATGTGACAATCCACATTGGATAAAATACCAAGAACCGCCATTACACCCAAGATGGAAACAGTTCTTAGGGCACCCATTACTCCTTTTGCAGGCTAATACTCTCTCTTCTAATTCCAGTCTGCTAGAAACGAAATTAAATGATAAAAGCCAGCTTAGGATACCTTTAAATATTTTTCGAGAAGACAATTGGGACTTGAAAGGTCATTACAGTAAGAAATCCCACCCAATCCCAATGGAGCGGGGCATTATTTAAAATCTTTCTTCTGCTGAATGTTCAAGTGCTCTATATTTGTAATCTTCATTAAGAAATCCCACCCAATCCCAATGTAGCTGGTCAATATTTATAATCTTTCTTCTGCTGAACGTTAAAGTGCTCTATATTTATAATCTTCCTTCTGGTGAAGTCCCAGCTAACTCAATTTTCTGATCAATTTATAGCATACAATTCTAAGCAATTAAAATATTCATTAAAAAAATTTAAAATAAGGTTTACAAAACTAAAATATAAATTCTTTTAACAGTCATTGAAAAATTAAATATTCTAAGAGCATCGTGTTTCATTCATAATAATTAAATATTTATATATGTAGTGTAATTGAGAGGTAAAATAGTTTTTTTTACATTATTTTATAATAAGAATGTGTTCATATAATTTCAAATAAAAATGTGATTTTTTTTTTAAATATATTGTTTAAAAACATAATGGATTAAGAACCGGTACTCAAATTTTACATATTAAGCAACTTAAACTCAAGTTTTTAAAAATCTCTATCCTATTTTGGTTACTAGAAAAAATTAGTGAAAAAAAAAAACTATTTGATATTATTCTAATCACAAACTTTTTATATATATATATAAATCTCTTATAAATTCTAATCACAAACTCTCTAGTTCATATCAACATGAAACCACATTTATATTAATATAAATGTGGTTGATAAGGGATTCATATTAATATTAACAAGGGAGCCATTGCCGTGGCGGTAGTCCCTGCCGGGGTCTGTCACAACAAACAGCGAGCATGGTTGTGATTTACATACCGTCAAGACCCAACAGATGATATATTGTCTGCTGGTTTAAACATAGTTTTCTCAAATCTTGACCCACTTATTTACATTACATTACTTATTCAAACCAAAAATATTTACATTACATTACTTATTTAAACCAAAACCAAAATCTAGTTTAAAAAGACGACATTCTCATTAAATACGTAAAAACCATAGTTACCAAGTTTATATATATGTGCATGATGCTACTAGTTAAGCTAGCTAAAAACCTTAGCTATTAATGAGTTAATTCCTAAACAAAAGAAGAAATACAAAATTGCAAATGCTAAATCCTAAAAACCTTAAGAAAGTGAAAGAAAAATGATACAAATTCTGTCGGAAAAGTTACAGTGGTATTCCATGATCAAGAAGTAGCTATATTAACTATACACCTAGATTCTGAAATGATAATTATAAAAGAAAACATAAACTTGAATAACAGTGCCAAGAAAATAGTGAAAAAATTCCTAAATTAGCAAAGGGGAACGAGTGGGAATCCTCTCGACATAACCCACTAGAGATCCAAGCCTAGAAGCTGTAAATTTAACACGAAATAAGCAAGAACGAAAACACCAATTTAAACAAACAATAAACAGCTAGCTAAGAAGATGATCTAGTTGAGTCCATACAAACGAGGGTTATGGAATTCAATGACCAGTTAAAAATTGTTTCTAATGCAATCTAATCAAACAAGGGTACTGGCATAAATAATATACAACGACTCCATATATAGGGCTCATAATTCATTAACCAACCAATGCAAAAGAGGAATTCAATACCAGTAATGCACAATTTAAAGAAAGATAGATTGACCTGGAAAATACATCTCTATATTTAATGAAAACGACAAAATTTGCTAGGGTTTTGAAGTTCCCCTTAAAATCATGAGTAAACTCAAGTAGGTCCAGAGTTTTCAGACGTTAAAAATCAAAGGTGGTTAGCCAAAAAGGACTTCCATTAAAATATACATTTGAATATATATTCGAATTTAAAGAAAATTAACACAGAATTGTCCAAAATGTATCTCATAGAGAACATCACAACTTCCATAAAACTTGTTCTTCCTGTGCATACCCGAAATATACATTTGAATATATATTCGAATTTAAAGAAAATTAACACAGAATTGTCCAAAATGTATCTCATAGAGAACATCACAACTTCCATAAAACTTGTTCCTCCTGTGCATACCCGGAAGGTAAAGGCATCAAGGATTGTACTACTGATAGGAAGAACTAAGCAAGGTAACCCTCCAGTCTTCGAGCCTTAGAAGTCTACAAGGCACCAACAGAAACTTAAGTTGCAAAGCAAATAAACTGGAATAAGAAAGTGACCATCATTATTGAAAGATAGAGCAAAAGGGAATGGAGACCTCTGAATCATAATCGCAGACCTGAGAATCTAACAACAAACCTTCGGTTACACCTTCCGTTACCATGACAGTCCGTATTGACTTTAAATAATGTTGTCCGTAAATAGTAAATAATTATAGTAACAATTATAAAACGAGTTTTTGGACGTTTGGACCAGTTTTGTCCGTAAATAGTAAATAATTGTAATAACAATTATAAAGTGAGTATTTGGACATTTGGACTAGATCTGTGTTTTGTTTCGACAATATTGACATAATAATTAAGTTTTTATAAAATTACAATCATTAGAATTAATTGAAGTATAAAGTATTTTTGTATCTTTAACACTGGATGCACTTGTACATAAAAATCTGAAGACGCAGTACCATTATCCTATGATTTTTGAATGCACGGAATATACTGTGAATAACAGGAAATAAATAAAATAGAATATCACTGTGAATAACAGTAATTAAATAAATTATACACATTTGATGCAATTTTGAAACAGGGTAAAAAAGCACTAACCTATGATGTTTTGCGCATAATCATTTAAGCTACATTCTACAACAGTTTCAAAGCGTGCTTCTATTTTTTTTGGTATCAATGTTTTATTGATACAGGGATCTCATATTTTTTTTAATTGATAAAAGAATCCCCATCTGGTTAAAAGAATTGGAGCTTATTTTGTATCAATGTATTATTTATGCATGGATCATGATCAGGATAAAAGTATTCGAGATACCACAACTCTGTAAGTTCAAGTTCGATTACTGACATTTAATAATACAGATTTATTACATATCTTGCTATAAGAAGATGGTAAGGATGTGTTTGATTGAAACAAATTTTCTTGAAATTTGTAAGACGCTGCAGAAAACATATATAGAATACTCATAAGAATGTGTATTTGGTTTTGTTTTGTTTATTTTAATGGCTAGAATCAATAATGAGATTATAATATTTATAATCATTAAGTGTGAAGAAAACATTTTATCATCCATAAATAAGTGTAAATAAAGTGAATTAACGGTTTAAATTATAAATTTCAGAAAATTACTTCAAGGGAATAAGTGTAAATAGAGTTAATTAACGGTTTAAATTATAAATTTGAGAAAATTATTACTTTAAAGAAGCTCTGCATGCATGCACTAGGTGCCCCTTCTACATCTAGTCTATAGCATGTAACCCACTTTGCATTTGTATAATTACTTAAGCTGTGCATGCATGCACCAGGTGCTCCTTCTATGTCTAGTCTATAGCATGCAACCCACCTTACATTTGTATGGTCATGACAGGATAAATCAACCAGTGAGAAGAGGACAAGGCCCCATCGATCCATAAGAACAAAGACATCATAAGCCTAAACATGAACAACAAAGGTAACCATCAGCCTGTAACCTTTTGACAGAAGCCTTAACTAATTGATTTTGAGATTGATTTATCGGTATTATGATAACCGAGAGTTTGTCTTATGCCATTCTGTCTTTAGCATATCTCTCACCTACTAATGGGGATGATCAACAGGTGTTTATGTATCAAATGTTATGAGTGGTGAGCATTACGAATGCTTCAATAGCAAATACTTTCTGAAAGTTCCCACCATTAGATTGTTTGCTACAGTTCGTTAAAAATCCTCGCCACAGAAAACTTTAATTGTACAGGTCTAAATTCCCCACCAATTATTTTTTTTAATGTAGAAAATGTTATTTGTTCTACAAGTAAAATTCTGATATTGCAGCCCCACCAATTATTTTTTTTAATGTAGAAAATGTTATTTGTTCTACAAGTAAAATTCTGATATTGCAGACTTTTTTTATTAATTGTTTTTGAATTATTTCGCTGGATAATTAATCTTTGTAGATTCCTCAAGGAAATTTTACTAATATTACTGGAGTTATACTCAAACAAAGCATGGCAACATAAATTTTTAAGCATATAAATTGGAAATTTAAAAAGTACAACAAAGAAAAAGAATACATTAATTAGGTACTCACATAGGAGTGAGCATAAAAATGATGAACTTGTTTGAAGTTAACAAGAATAAACATCTTGTACTCCAAAAGACTTTGAATTCCACTGCAGAT
>APFE031233651.1:301601-351681 GCA_000404065.3 Pinus taeda | reverse complement strand
TTCGCTGGATAATTAATCTTTGTAGATTCCTCACGGAAATTTTACTAATATTACTGGATTTATACTCAAAAAAAGCATGGCAACATAAATTGTTAAGCATATAAATTGGAAATTTAAAAAGCACAACAAAGAAAAAGAATACATTAATTAGGTACTCACATAGGAGTGAGCATAAAAATGATGAACTTGTTTCAAGTTAACAAGAATAAACATCTTGTACTCCAAAAGACTTTGAATTCCACTGCAGATATAGTGTAAATATTGTCATTGAAGAAAACCCCCAAGGAAAAAAGAGGAAAAAAAGAAAAACAGGCAAAAAAAAAAAAAAAAGGAAAAAAGAAAAACAGGTTAGGAATGATTATTTTTAAGGAGGAAAAAGAGAAAAAGGGGTTACCACTAATTATTTTTATATTTGGGTTAAACTGAGTATTATGGGATTATCATTTACGCCATTGTAATTCTGTTGTGTGTTTTCAATGATATCTTGTATACAAAACACTGATAAAACAACACATGAAAATGCACTAAAATGAAAATACACTGAAACAAAATAAGACGATATCTATACAAACTGTGGCTTCAATGGGGACTCTAGTGTCAATATAGTGCTGATAATAAAGATCAATGTACTCGATATCAAGTATCTTCAAACTTGCCTCGTAGCACGCTGGAACATATGCGAGATCTGGTTATCTTCAAGCTTGCCTCGTAGCACGCTGGAACATATGCGAGATCTGGTTGAAGAACCAAAATGGAGTTCTCTCCTCAAAATAAATTGGATGGGGAAGATAGCACTAAGTAAGATCTCATAGCATTGCCTACGAAGGAATTTATTCCAGACAGGGTCGGAATAAGCCACAGAGCTGAAGGGTTTAGAAACGACTACCAATCTAGAAACACCACTTTAGAAACGTCTGCCAATCTAGAAACATTGCGTGGTGTAGTGAACGAAAGAATGGCAGATATACAGCTCTCTGGAAAATTTATGTCAGGGTGAGGTTCATGGACACCTTTTCGTTGTATTGCACTTGAATGACACATCACTCGGCTTCCCATCCAAAAATTGAAAAGGAAAAATGGTAAAAAATACTATCATGCACAATCAAACATTACAAAAAATATAACACAAAAATTCTCACATATACTAACAGGGTATGTGACCCTGGCAGCTTTCAAACACAACTAAGAAACGACGAGCCGAAAAAAAAAGACTTTGCGTGCAAATACAGAAATGCTAGCCTGCGTAATAACTCGGTTGAATCACTACATAAAGTAGACTTATCATCGGTATAAAATATAAGCATTGATCACTGGTCCCAAGGGCCATTTGAGAGCTCAGGGTAGTATTATTGCACGAAAATTACACTTAGTACTACTAACATACTGTCCAAAACAAACCTTAAATTTTCAAGATCAAAAAAATAGAAATCCCCAAATTCCATCATCTGAATGTTTAGAAACAATTACTCAAATACCAGTAGTATGAGCCTGACAACATTCTTGCTCAATTAATTCAACAGTAAAGCATACACACGATCACTTTTAAAACTCTAAATAAGATACCTGCAAACTTTAAATATTGCTTGAAACAGAAATTCTGCTGCTTGATGCAACTTTAAATTTTGTTTGGAACAGAAATTTTGCTGCTTGATTATGGAGATTCTAGTTGAAGAACCAACACTAACTATGTTCGGATCTGGTTGAAGAACCAACACTAACTATGTTCAAATCTGGTTGAAGAACCAACACTAACATACGACCAATTTGAAGAACGATGTATTTTCAATCTACAAAATAGAGGCGAAGGAATGAAGACGAGGTAGGATGAAAAGGGGACATTAGATAGACTAGGTGACAAGTGGCGAGAAAAAAGCTACAGGTGGCCTACAAAAACTTTGCATAAAAATAATTTATTTGTCTTAACATTCTTAAATTTGCATAAGATAACTTGCTCCTACATTTGTTTGGGAAAACTTTAAGATAAAACGAGGAAACCCTTTACCCTAAGTTTTCAAAGAAGTATACAAGCGTTTATACAGGCGACTCTAAACTCTTTACCCTAAGTTTTCAGAAAAGCCCGGCAATAAGAGGTCGAAACATAAACTTTGGATAAAAATCTAAGAGTAGGAAATTTTATTTCAAACATTGGCTTAAACCTGACATGTACCGGAAATTTTACTCGGTCAAAGCAAATTAATAGCTGGTCAATGATCTATCAATCGCTATTAGTTCCAGGCAAGGACTAATAATAACACATATAAACAAATATTTTAAAACATAATTAAATTACAATTTAATATAACAAAACATGAAATTAAATAAAATATTTTAATAAAAAATAATAACCTAATTATATAACATTATTTATTATAGAAAAGATGATAAAATAAACAATCAAAATTAACAAAAACGAGAACACAAGGAAACAAAATATTTATAATAAAATAGAATTGAAAATATATCATACTAATCAATTAAATCTATAGAAATTCCAATCAAAAACTCTCTAGTTCATACAACACTGAAACATGCTTATATTATAAAAAAGTGGTTGATAAAAAATCAATATTATATTATTAAATTTAATATTAATATTATAATACAAAATAACAAATATTGTAAAAAATAATTAAATTACAATTATATAACAAAACTGAAATTAAATAAAATATTTAGTAAAAAATAATAACTAAATTTTAACATTATTTATTATGAAAAATAAAATAAAATCAAATTAATAAAATTGAAGAACAAAATAACAAAATAATTTTTAATAATAAAATCTGAAATAGAAAATCAATATTAACCAATGTGAAATATGCAATTAAAAATAAATAATATTACTAATTAAATATAAATAACTCAGTATTGAAAATTTATAATAATAATATTCTAAAATGGAAATATTTTAATATAAAATATAATAAAGATAAAAAATATAATAATTAATTAACAAACATAAAACAATATAAATTAAAAAAACAAAATTTTAATATAACTACACGAAAATAATCTTAAATTAAAAAAAAACAATATAAATACAAATACTGAAGAGTAAGTATAATCATAGGAAAAAGTAAAGACATTGAAAAGAACATAAATTTCCATATCAACAACAACTGTTGTGAATCACTAACAAGTATTGGTGATACTTTAGAAAGGATGATTATGATAATCTCAGTCCCAATGTGACAAAAAATGAGATCAAATTTTAAACATTACAAGACCAATGACAACAACGCAGAGTTTAGTAACATTGAAAGAAATAATAATAACAATAGAAACCCATTCTACAACAAAACTCAAGTCTGAACACTCGACCAAAACATAATTATTTGATAGCAAACTCTTCCAAACAACACCGAGAGTGGTGGCAAAAGCAACACTAATTCAAATCAATAGGATAATGATCACGATACTTCATGCTTTCAAGCCAATCCCTTCTCATTTTCCTCCGTGATTCTCTTTGGTGCAAAAGATATAAAGTTTGAACATCTGATTTCATTCCACTCAAAACACGGATATGCTCATCGACAAAATCAAGATGGAAGCCATGTCTTCTATCAATCCTTGCACAAATAAGGGTAAAAAAATAATGGTTTTTGCAATAAATTTAATCATACTAATGTAATAATTACCATCATTGTTCTCCATATATGTGAATCATTGAAAAGAAGATACAATTAGATTTAGTACATTCATAGAAAATAAATTAACAAAAACAAAACTATTCATTTATGATTTTCGTTATTTCATATTCAAACATAAACATAACAGGATTCAAAAGAATGAGAGAAAAAAAACAACTACAATTCAAGCATTCAAACAAAATTTGCTCTAAAAGACTCAATTTACTTACTTTAATAATCAATAATTGTATTGAAACCAAGAAAAACAAAAACAAACAATTGATCAAGGTGCATACAAATATATGCAAAAACTAATAACAACTAAAGAGAAGTAATCTTTCTTTTTCTTAAACACATGCATACAAATAATTGAAACGGAGAAGAAAAAATAAAAATAAAAGGAACTCATGAATAATAAACTGTATTGAAGATAAATACCCCAAAAATGATATTAACATTAATCGCTCCTCATCTTTCTTCCTAAGTGTAACATATGCACTATCTTTCATTTTTGCATAACATTGAAATGAAAAAGGTGGTGAAATCCATAAACCATCTATTGATTTCACTCTCGATATAGTTGTAAATGTGAGATCCTGCCTCTCTCTGTCTCCAATATCTAGAGTGGCTCGTTGTAAAGTCATCCCCCGTGATTTGTGTATTTTCGACGCCCATGCCATTTTCAAATGCATTTGTCTCACATTCCCCCTAAGAACAAGTGGAATCGGTACAAGAATTGGACAGTCCTTATCAAATGGAACACCACAGTACTTTTCAAACATAACTATAACAAAATGTGGAAGTTTTGGCACCTTTGAACCAGGCACGAAGAAAATATTTTCAATATATCCAGGTTCACCATTAACTAGACCATTTTGAACCCATAAATTACACATTAACATCACACATGCTCCATGACGTAGCAGTACTTCACGCTCCAACATATCATCATCACTATCATTTATTTATGTTCTTCTACTGCTTTTTGTAACACATTTCACAATAGGAGAATTTAATACTTTAAGCATTTTTCACTTGAGAAAATTGACGATATTATTTGTCACAAATAAGTGAACAAGAAAATCAAACAAATTCCATTCCTATTGATCCAAGAAATTATCAACACACGTCATAAGAATATCCCAATCACTAAGAAAAGGATCTGCATTTCTAATATTTGTTAAAATATTGCGAAAATATGTTTGTCTCGAATCATCTCCTTGCTTCATATAAATTTTGTCCGGACCCACTACAATGTTGAAGCTTTCCCAAAAAACTTTCCCAGTTGTTCTACATGCATACAAGGTTTATGCTTAATAGGAGGCAGCTGGGTAAGGTCACCCACAAGAATGATGGACCTACCACCAAAGGGACAATGCTTGTTTTCAGGAAGGGCTTCTCGCGAACGAGAATCTATTTGTATGAATAGAGTTGGACCTATAAATCTCATCTCATCAATCAATATACATCAAACATGACTCATTTCTTCATGGAACACTACCAAATCCTTCCCACATAGTGGTTTCATATCTTTTATAGCAATTTTTAAAGAAAAATGTATTGTTTTCCCACATATGTTAAAAGTAGCAATACCAGTTCGAGCAAGAAATAATAAAGGAGTTTTTCAATTCATTGTTGAACTACAAAGAACATGAGAAATACACCCAATGATAGAAGACTTCCCTTCTCTAGCAGTACCTAGAATAATCATTTTCAAAGCACCATCAAGCATAAATGTTCCAAGAAACTAGACCGGCTTTGATAAACCTGAATGAAATTGTTTCTACACAAAAATTCATCAAAATGTAGTGAAACCCTCTAGTACACTTTCTTTCCAACATTCATGGAGAATAATTTCTAACTACAAACAAAAAGAGGTAGCTTTAGCAAGAAATGGCACATGTATTGAGCTCTAATGTCATAATCAACAAGTGTCTCAATAAGGAATCTTCTATATGTAGATAATACAAGAGCCTCAGACCCACTCCCACCTGCATCTCTAGTCAACATTTGGTGATAAATTTTCGATCTTCTCTCTTCCTTTAAAGCACATTTTTCAATATACTTTAAAACCTAATGTCAAGAAAGACCTGACCGACAATCAAAATTTGCTTGCCACATTGTTAAAACATCAACATTGTGAACATTTAAACGGTCATCAATTCATGTTGGTTCATACTTTTTTCTCCCCTTTTCATCTATCAACAATGTTGACTCCACATGAGCCTCCCATGGAGCATGATAGTGACATGAAAGAACAAACCCTTTTTTATGTAAACAATAATCAACGCTTCATTTTGTATGCCTTTGCCCATAGTTAACTAAATTCTCATAATCTTCTTCAGTATTGCAATAAACAAATTGTTCAGTATTCAAAAGACATGGATCATCATTTAAAGTTCGAGGGATAATCACATTTCGACGATGTATGTCATTTGAATTTCATGTTGTAACATATTTGTCAAAGTAATGCTTTGTTATGCCGACAACAGTCACATTGGACCAATCTAATGTTTCCATATACGATGCTTCAGGCAACCACAAAAAATCATGGATGTGGGTGGAACCCTTATGCTTCCACTCATATCTAAAAAGATTTAAAACATGTAGTTAAGATATAATAAGCAATCATAATAACATACATTTTCCTTCAATTCATTATAAAATTGTTCATAAGGAACGACAACAAACCTATACCAAAAGTATTTAGCACCAAGATACATTGTATCACCGTAGATGTTGAACCGTTGGTGCATGTACATAGAAAGTATATGCGGGTACCTCATTTTCAATCTTTCTATCATGCTCACTTTTTCGATGAAAATCTATGGTTGAAAGTATAACACTATGCAAATCAAGCCAATTTGTGCCAATCACACTCAATGTAAAAAAAAGTAGGGCAACCCAACTGGTTGATCAAATCAATTAATTCAGACCAACGCTTTGTCCAATAAGATCTCGTACCCCTCAGATAAGATCCAAAATGGATTAATTTCTCATCCAAATTATTATTTGGAAAACAAAAAAGTTGTTGACGCAACTCCCAAACAATTGCAGGCACATTTTCATGAATATTTTTCTTCAAAAAAAACGAATTTGTTCCCTGAATACGATTCCACATAATCGTATTCAACAAGAAATATCAAAACCAAGGATGGCTTCCAAATATTTGATCATAAAATATCAATAGATGCAAACCATATTCATGCATCTGAACATTGCAAATGAAACGATACAAGCTATCAACATAACCTGTAGGGAATAAAGTGGGTAACGCCATGTCTAGGATTCCTTCGGTATTATATTCATTAATGGGAGATGTATCAATATCTTGCCAATCTATTGATTCAACGGATGTGTTATTTGAATTCTCAGTAAATCTTCTGATTCAATCAACTTCCTTGTATTCATTAGGAAAGCGAGAAATAAAATATGGTGAGTGATAGGGAAAAAAATTAGGAACATCTGTTTCAATCTCTGCATCCATCCTAGGTATATCATAAACATGACTATCAACATATTGTCAACTTTTAGAAACATTAGTAGGTATTTCCGAGAGAGAAGCAACTGAATCCATGTCAATTTCCACATCCCTATAGTACTTGTCCATTTCAATTTTATAATGTAATGCATCCATCACACATTGTCTCTTCACATAGAATTCATAGTATTCATATTGAACACCTCGCCTTCTTGCAATAAAAAAATCTAGTTCTACAACACGTCATGGAAGCTTCTTCGCAATTAAAGAAATATCTTATCGAAAACATATCGTGTGGCCACTATCTTTATATTGACCACCACGATCATGTCACTTGCAATATTGGATTTACCCATGCTATTATCATCTCTTCAACTTGTGTCAAAACTCTTAGAACCTCAATTTGTTCACTTGGATCCATGTTGTTAAAGTGAGAAAAGCGATGAGCACCTTTCTCACAATTACATCTTTTACAAATGGGCCCCTCATGCAATCTCACAACTTGTATACCAAGATAACATTCATTACATACATGGCACATGTGCATAACAGACAAACTATCAATCCTCGAGCGAAATAGTTTATGCACATCAACCATTTGTTCACTAAAATTATAGGGAACACTTTCATTTTCTCTACGAAACACCATTGCAACTTGGCAATGATGTGAAATAACTTATGGAGCTAGAGTATTGGTTTTATCATTTCTTTCCATAATAGAATGGGAAATCATTCTTCTACATTCATTACACCTGAATAAATTCTGCTTGGAACAAAGAAAATAAGCTTTGTAAGACAAAAATATGTACAAAACAAATCAAAATTTTTAATGAAATGAAAAATAATTTACATTTTCTTCATTGTTGCATCGTCCATGTGTAAGTCATGGAATTGATATTGCTTGCGTTGCTTGCAAATTTGTTTCTCATCCACTATTTAGTTGAACATGATTATGTGAGAAACATTAAGAAAGAAACCTGTAAAATAATAAAATTTAACATTGACAACCACTAGACCTTCCAAAATAAATATGCATTAGGTATTTGTGCTCTGCTAAGAGGAAAATTATCCTTACATTCTTTGGCTTCAACAATATTCTCTATAGAGCTAAGTTGAAAAATATTAATTCCAACATTTACAATAGACTGGACAAAATCATCAACCATTCTAAGAAGCATATTACTATCACAAAACAAATACACAACAACTTCTTCCTTGGACTCAAATTCCCTATCTTCCATTATAACATCTCTTTCAACATTTCCATAGCCCCAAAGGTTATCATCTCTATCAAGTGTCCCTATGTAAACGCAATGTTCCATAACATACAAAATCTCATAAGTTATATGGACTAACACCAAAATATCGAGAAAATCAACAACACAACAAACAAACATGTAAACAAAATGTTCTCCCACATACAGATGAAAGTTTCTAAAATTACGATTATTCAAACCATATGTTTCATCATTTCATGAAGTTTGACAAGTTGGTCTTCAACCCTCACATTCAAGAAGAAATAAAGGTTCAAATTATTTTGAATGTATTTCATTATTAGTATTCATTTTGACACTATTCTCGAAAAAAAATACGAGAAAAAATTCAATAGTAAAAACTTTAGATGGACAAGAAAAAAAATGCAAAAGAAAATACTTGAACTCCCTACATTGTTGCAACAAACACATTACATACATATTTAGCAAGTGTAAATGTATTAATAATATAGTTTCTACCAAGAACGATTGACCCTCTTCGCGAATAGAGTCTCCCAAACTTTCAACCATTTGAGGAAATGTTTCATTCTTATAGTTCTCATCAACTCCAAAATCTACATGTGTTTCATTGTTTTCATAGAAAGCTAGTAAACCTTTAAAAAAATAACTTCTTTCATATCATAAACATCCAAAGAAATGACCATCAAAACAAAATTTTCACTACATAAAACCGCTCCTCTTTACAGGCTTATGATTTACAAGTCCTCCTTCTTCATCATTTTCTAAAGCTCTCTTCTTTTGTTGATATGAAGCTCTTCTACGTGCTTTAGTGACTTCCTTATTCTACTGATACCACTGTCATTGGTATTCTTTTGATCGTTGTCGTGTACCAGTAGAGCGAGGTATTTTCGCACCACTCTTGCTTCTTATTTCACTTAACATCTCTATGATAAAGTGAAAGTCAGTTGAAAAGTCATTTCGAAATTCCATTTGATGGTAACACGTACTCTTCAATCTTGAAAAAAATAAAAACTAAAAAAAATGCAGCGAAGAAATATGTGAGAAATTATGTTTCCCATGACAAACTTGGAACACATGGAAAAATGTTCCCCTTAAACATCGATACAACAACAAGTTCAAAAATTAAATAAACAAAGAAATACGAACCACATTCCATTATAAAAAAACAAACTTGTTGAAGCCTCAAAATCTAATTCAATACATCCACATGTAGTGCTACTATGTGAAGAATACAATTTGCATTTCAAATAACCGAAAAAACATTTCCATTTTAAATGACATCATAAAAATCCCCAACCCATTTTAGATAGAAGCATGAGGCTATGTCCTTAATATAACTTCATGACCACAATTGCAATGATATTCAAAAAAGTATTTAAAAGCATTAAACATACATATGGTGTTTAGTAATATAAAAAAAACATGTTCATTCCTTAAACACTAATGGAATACATTCATATGTAGTGGAGGTATCTCAACAATAGAATCTGCATTAGGAATAAGTGGAAAAATATTTCTATTTTCAATAAAATCATAAAAATATTCAGTTATTTCCATATAGAACCATGATGCTTCAAACACAGACAATCAATCAACAATCATTGTTTTTCACAATCCACTCAATAAATCACACAAATTTAACTACACTGCAGACCAACTGAGCATAAGGATTTTTTCTCCAACTATGTGCAAAGGTATGTAACCTGCACATTTATTATTTATATCCAAAGAGACATATTCAAGCAAGTACGATCTGTGTCCCCAATCATCAAAATATTCCAAAATTTTCTCTTTTGACAATTGACTAAATTAAATTTTTTCTATCTTTTCAAGTGACCAAACAAATGTGCGACCATTACTAACAACAAAAACAAGTTGATTCCTATATAACCCTAATTTCATACATTGTATGTCAACAATAGAAATAAACGAATAACCACAATTGTTTGTGTTCCTTTCCAAGCAGTAGATAGTGTAATCATAAGTAGGGTACTCTTGATAATATCTGTCTAGATATACCCAATAAAAATTTTCTTTAAAGAAGATAGTCTCCTTTGGTGGAGTTACACCATCGCATGAAAGTTCTGTCCTCTTCCAAACATTGCCAACACTACTGCAAATCAAAAATGTGAGTCCCTGTTTTTACAAACATGTTTCAAAAACACCCATTCATAATTTCTTGGACTACATTTTTGAAATAAAGAGAAGAATCCTCGCTCCCCAACACTAAGAAATCCAACATTTCTAAACGCCTTCATAAAAGGGTTGACAATGAAATAAGTTTTTGTATGCAAATAACTTCCAGGCATGCTAAAGAGAATCATTGATCCCACTAAAGAGAATCATTGATCCCACTGTACATTCAATTATGTATGCAGAATGAAGAAAAGGAAACACCATAGTAAACAAGTGACCAATATTGTTAAGGTATGATTTTAGGAAGAAATCATTGGAAAAACGAGTGGAGAAATAAATACATCCGAACTCTTTCTCATGACATTAATCACAAGCTGCAAGGAAAAGAGGGTTTTCCAAAAAAAGACAACATTGTCTACAAACCAACTTAAATTTCATCAAGACCAGTAAAGGAACCAATGAAACAAAAGATTAATAATCTCAAAGGGGAAGCATTTCCAAATAACAGCATTCATACAAAAAGCAACAACCTTTGCTTACAATAAAGGAAAACTTCCCTTATGTACTGCAAAGAAATAGAGAAAAATGTACCAATCACAATAGCAACAACATTCATTCATTATTTTAATATAAAAATATATTAAGAAAACAATTTATTTTCATCATTACTTCATTCCTATACACTTGAATATTAGACTAATCATTTCTAAATAATGCACCTTAAACTCCATAATTAAAAAAAAAAACACTTTCTACTAAAAATATCAAATTTAGTTAACAACCACTAAAATTCAACATTTAAAATTTAAACAAAAGTAAGCACTAAAATTTAAAATTCATAAAACTTCAAATTAAAAAATTTTAAAATTTAAAATCTTCTCACAATCAAACTCTAAACTATTCATATATTGCACAAACAAAACATACTTAGAGATTTGTTTTTTATAATTTGATAAATAAAAAAAAAAAAAAAAAAAAAAAATACTCATAAAACTTCCATTCACATTTGTAATTCGGGCTAGGTCACACTTTCTTTGTGGAGCAAAAATTTCCATACTATTGTTTCAAGAGTACTTAGATTAAGGATTTACGACATACTTGTAAATAATATATTATCTTACTTTAAATCATATAATGGTTTTTGCTATAACCACACACAATTTATATATATAAAACCTATCCATCCATCCAACTATGTTTTTTAATTAATTTTTTTATTATAAATAATAAACCTAAAAATCATAAATATAAATAAATTAATTTAACTTTATAAACCATTCAAAATTATCAATAGTAAAAAAATAATACTATTATTGAAATAAAATCGAGTCTCATTATGAATATACGCATGTATGAATGTTTCATTTGTGGGTAGGTTTACAATGAAAGTTTTCAATGATAAATTTTATTTTCGGCAAAAAGAAAGCTTTCATTGAAAAATTATAAACTTAAAAATAATAATATAAGTAATATTTATTTTTATGACAAATTATTAATAATAAATTTATCCATGGTTAAAAAATAATTAATATTATAATAAAAACAAATCAATGTGATTTATAATGCTACAAGAAAAGCTAGTGTAAATATGTATAATGAAGAGTCTACACAAGGAAAGCTTGCTTGAAAAAATATAAATCTAAAAATCATAAATAAAAATTAAATTAATTTAAGTCTATAATCAAATCAAATTTATTTAATAATAAATTTTATCAATTGCTAAAAACAATTAATGTTATTATGGAAACAGATTTAGTGTCATTTATAAATGCATGCAAATAAGCCATAGTTGCAGGAATTAATGTTCCATTTTGGTGAGCTTCTGTGTGTGGAGGTTACAATGAAAATTTTCATTGTGCAAAGGAAGCTTCCACCACTCAGTAAAAGTATCGTACAATGAAACATTCACTATGACCAAATCAAATTTATTTAATAATTTTTTTTATCAATTGTTAGTATTATTTTGAAAACAAATTTAGTGTTATTTTTGAATGCACACAAGAAAACCAGAGTTGAGAGGATCAATGTTTCATTTGAGAGGATCAATGTTTCATTGTGCAAAGATTAGAATAAAAAATTTCATTCAAAAATAATCATAAATCACAAATTAAATTATTTTAACTTAATATAACATAAATTTTTTATCAATTGTTAAAAATAATTAAAACTATTATGAAATCAAAATCAATGTCATTTATCTATGCATGCAGTGAACCAAGAGTTCATGGGATCAACGTTCCAATTTGTTGGGTTCCCTTGTGGGGAAATTGTGCAGAGCTTCTTTGTGCATAAATTTCATTGTGTAGAGCTTAAAATGAAAGCTTAAGAAAAGCCCCGCTTAAAAAACTATAAACCTAAAAGTCATAAATATAAATTAAATTAATTTGAGATTATGACTAAATCAAAGTTATCTAATAATAAATGGGATCAACGTTCCAATTTGTTGGGTTCCCTTGTGGGGAAACTGTGCAAAGCTTCTTTGTGCATAAATTTCATTTTGTAGAGCTTACAATGAAAGCTTAAGAAAAGCTTGGCTTAAAAAACTATAAACCTAAAAGTCATAAATATAAATTAAATTAATTTAAGATTGTGACTAAATCAAAGTTATTTAATAATAAATTTTATCCTCGCAGAATGAAAGCTTTTATTAAAAAACTATAAACCTAAAAAATCATAAATATAAATTAAATTAGTTCAACTTTATGACTAATTCAAACATATTATTATGAAAGAAAAGGTAGTGTCATTTTTTAATGCATGCACGAGAGTCATAGTTTGGTGTAACCCAGCCCAAAGGTCTACACTTTACACTTTACACGCGGGAAAGAAAAGGTATACGTGGAAAATAAAAATCTCGAACTGTGATCGTCCGCGGGACTTTAGGTTAGGTTGGTAGCTGGAGAGTTAATGCCTGCATTGAATGTTCTGTACTCCACCTCGAAACTACTCCCGCTCGCCCTTCGTGCCTTAACCCTTATTCCTTATGGCAATTTCTGGATTGTTCATCCATTATCTCCGCGTTGAGGTTTCCTGTTCTGGTCGAGGGTTTCTTGGTTCCTTTTTGTGGAACGTTGTTTTCTCTACTCCGTTGGTATGTTCAACTCTCTATGCGGGACAAAAATCGGTCCCTCCTCTATTCGACCTGCTTGCACTGTAATGGAGATGGCGTTTGAGTTTAATGGTTATTCGGCTCGGTTCCGTGGTTCAATCTTGGTAAGTATTTATGTTCCTTCCTCCCATGCATGCGCGTATTCTTTAAGGTATTTGTTCAATGTTTGTTGCTGGTTGCAATATCCTGCTGGTCTGTGTGCATCTTCGTGGTTTTTGGGTTGAGGTTTTATATCCGTTTCTGGAAATCACTGTGATTTTGTTGTGTCTCTTGGACCCTTGTTATCTTTGGTTCGAATCTGGTTAAGTCTTGTTCGCTTGCTGTTATTTTGGACTCTCACAATGCGGCACTGTATTTGTCTCGAGCACAGGACCTCTCAGACGCTCGTTCTTCGTTTAGAACAGGTAATACCTCCTGTCGTTGTTTCAATCTTACTCGGCTTCTGCTATTGGAACTAACCCACTTTGGCTCCTTTGGTCTACAGTCGGTCAATTTACTCAGAATGTCACACGGTCGTCTTTGGCTTCGTTCTCCCAGGTAATTTTACTGTTCGGTTAATTTTCTTCAGGCATTCGCATTTTTACTTGTAGTTCTCCTCTTTACCTTACTGTAACAAAAATGGTTTGGTGATTGCAGATCGCTATCGGCAACCTGGGCGTGCGTGACCTCCAGTCCTTAACTTGTACAGTTTCGCTTGTTCCTGGGTAGGCCTGAATCTCAAATGTCTGGTTGTAGTTTGCTTGATGATACGGTTCTATAGACTTGCTTAGGTCTTTTGGTCGCTGTAAGAAGTCTAGTATTGCTGTATTCCTTTCGGTCACTCCTGTGTTAAGTTTTGAAGGAGGTGGAAGTCACCGTTGGTCGGTTTCTGTTAAACTCTAGTCAAGGGTTTTCTGGTGTGGGCGGTTTTCCGACTATACGTCGTATTTCACTCTATATACATTAGTGGACTTGGCTTTTCATGGAGTTGTTCTGGCTTTACAATAGTCAATTGTATTTACGTTCTTCGATTTTCGAAAACAAAATTTATGAAAGGAAAATATACAACGATGTTACCTTTTTCTTGTAATTGTGCCCCGCCTCTGTTCTGTAGTTGCTCTTTGATTTTGAATGCTGGAAATGTTTGACTCCTGTACGCAACTTCTTTCTCTTGGACTTCTAGAGGTTATATGCCTGGATTATCATTTGTCTGTGTGCGAAATGGATATTAAATAAATGTATGGTTGTCTTTCATTTGTGATTGTAAGTTACCGAGACTTCATCCGGTTGTTTAATATTTGACTATGATTCGTATTTGAATACATACAACAACAATTTGATAGATATTAATTGTATGGTAGTTTTCAGGCCATAAAGAAAGGTTTCATTTAGGCAAACAGTAGGAAAGATAATACAGATGGACAAATAGTTTCTTTGAATGCTTATGACTATCTTTATTTCTCTTCTCCTATAATTCAACTGAACCCCTCTCTCTTACATTTGATTTGTTTATCTATCTCTATTTTCAGTTGATTCTTGCAGTTAATCCAACTGTCATAGATTATGGTTACAGAAATGTTGTTTGTCGTTAATAACTATAATTGCTTGACATTTCAAGACTTGGAGGAATAGTTGGTCCTTATTTCCCTAATTTAACGGACCATTTCTTAAGTAATAACCGAGCTACAGTAATTCTAATTGAAGTAAAAAGAAATGTCTGAATTCACTGACTTTGTAAAACAAGTTAAAAGAAAAATTATTACAGTAAAAAAAAATTAAATAGTTCAATCAATCAATAGCCTTTGAACCTGGTTGAGATTTGCCCAATTATGGTGAGCTGGATGCTCCTGCATCAGGCTCCTGGGGTAAAAAGAGATCATGACTCCGGTTCATGAGCTCCTCGATCGACGTTCCTGTTTGTCCAATCTGCCTGGCGTCAAGCCATGAGCTGTCCTCAATCGGACGGTTCTTCCACTTGACCAGGTACTGAAAATAATTTTTCCGCCGAGTACGTCTAACTACCTGAGTTTCGAGGATGCCTTCGATCTCAGGGGTTGGACATAAGGCATCTATCTTTTCCAAGTTTCTCCGTCTTCCTGGGTGTTCCGCGTGGATTGTCCGGGTCCATCTTTCTTCTCCTCCACCAGATCTTCTATGTACGGAAACAGATCTGCCACATTGAAGATATGTGAAATGCCTATTCCGGGTGGTAGTTGTATTTCGTAGGCATTTGTCGAAAATTTTCGCAAGATCTTACAAGGTCCTATCTTTTTGTACTTTAGTTTATTGTATGTACCTTTAGGGAATTGTTCCTTACGCAAGTGTACCAGGACTTCGTCCCCCACCTCAAAATGAAGTTCTCTTCTCTTTAGATCTGCATGTTGTTTATATTTTGAGCTGTTGTCCTGTAATTTTGCCTTCACCTATTTGTGTAAATCCCTCATTACATTAGCAAAATCTTCTCCATCCGCACTCCGTCGTTCCTGTAAACCAAGATCCCGAAGTTCATGCACTCCACAAGGGTGCATGCCATATAGGATCTGAAAGGGACTGAGACCTGTGCTACGATTTGGCGAATCATTGTAAGCAAACTCTGCTTGCGCTAGCACTCGGTCCCACATCTGTGAATTTTCCCTGACTAAGCTGCGTAACAGGTTTCCCAAACTCCTCTTCACAACCTCTGTCTGCCCGTCGGTTTGCGGGTGATAAGCATAACTGTAGCTTAATTGGGTGTTCATTTTTTTCCATAAGGTACGCCAAAAATGTCCCGTGAACTTCACGTCTCTCTCCGATAGGATGGTTGTTGGTAACCCGTGTAACCTGACAATCTCATTAAAAAACAAGTGGGCTACATGAGTGGCGTCACTAGTTTTCCGACAAGGTATGAAATGTGCCATTTTTGAGAAACGATCCACCACTACCATCACTGAATCATATCCTTTCTACGTTTTTGGCAGTCCTAAAACAAAATCTAGACTAACAGAATCCCATGGTCTGCTTGGAACAGGTAATGGCGTATATAATCCTGTGTTTTAGTTGTGTCCCTTCGCTAATTGACACATCTTACACTTAGTCACAAAACGTTGTACGTCTCATCCCACTCTTGGCCAAAAATAGAAATGACTAAGTTGCTCTAGGGTCTTATCTATACCGAAGTGTCCAGCCAAACCCCCACTGTGTTTTTCGCGAATAATATTCTCCCTCATGGAACAGTTGGGGATACACAGTTGTCCTCCCTTAAATAGCAATTTTTCCTGTATATTGTAATCTAACCAAGGACTATTACCCCTTATCAAAGGGTTCTGGCACGCCTCATAGGCTTCTCTGAAATCTGTATCTTTTTTGTAAAGATCTCGTAAATGTTCAAAACCCAAAACCTGTACAACACTCTCCTGCAAAAGTAGAGCCTTTCTACTTAATGCGTCGGCCACCTTGTTTGCTTGTCCACTAATATGTTTCAGCACAAAATTAAAACTCTGCAAGTACTCCACCCATTTGGCATGTTTATGATTGAGTTTGTGTTGCTACATTACATATTGCAATGCAAAATTATCTGAAAACAGCACGAACTCGTTCCCTAACAAATAATGCCTCCAGTGCCTTAAAGCCTATACCACTGCATAAAATTATTTGTCATATGAGGAGTACTTCTGCCTACTCTCATTCAGTTTTTCACTGAAAAATGCCACAGGTCTGTCCTCCTGACTAAGTACAGCCCCGATCGCTGTTCCGCTAGCATCACAACATACCTGAAATAATTTCTGAAAATCTCGTAGCCTGAGAATCGGTCTTTCCGTAATCTTCTTTTTCAATAGTTGAAAACTTTTTTCTGCTGCTTCTGTCCATCGAAAAGGTTGGCTGGCCTTTTTGATGGTTTCTAACATAGGAGCACAAATCCCGCTAAAATTCTTAATAAACTTTCTATAGAAACTTGCCAATCCATGGAAAGTACGTACCTCAAACAAGTTTTTCGGTGACGGCCAATTTATTATTGCTGTTACCTTTTCCGGATCCATCTTTAGTTCGCTTTCTGCTATCACAAATCCCAAATAAATTAATTCTCTCTGCAGAAATGTACATTTCTTCAAATTTATTAGTAACTTGTTCTGTTGTAGCTTTTCCAACACTTTGCGCACATGCCAGAAATGTTCTTCTTTCGTCTTGCTGAAAATAAGGATGTCATCTAAATAAATGATTACAAATTTCCCAATATACTCCTTCAACATCTCATTCATGAGTCTCATGAATGTGCTGGGTGCATTGCTCAACCCGAATGGCATGACCAGCCATTCATATAATCCTTCATTTGTTTTAAAAGTCGTTTTCCACTTGTCTCCTTCCCGTATCCAAATCTAGTGATATCCGCTTTTCAAGTATATTTTAGAGAAGTAAGCTACCCCACTTAAACAGTCCATCATATCATCCATACACGGTAACGGAAATCTGTACCGGATTGTGATTTTATTGATGGCCCTTGAATCGGTGCACATCCGCCACTCTCCTCCCTTCTTGGGGGCGAGGACTGTTGGCACAGCACATGGGCTCAAGCTTTCCCTTATTAAACCTTTGTCCAATAGTTCTTGCACCTGTTTTCTAATTTCCTCATTATCTTTGGGGCTCATTCGATAGGCTGCTTTATTTGGTAAGCTGGCTCCAGGTATAAAGTCAATATGGTGACTGATACTCCGCTTGGGGGGTAACTTGTCTGGCAAGTCGTCCACTACTATATCCGTAAATTCTTCCAACATTGTTGTATTTCCACGGGTAAATCTGTTATCTCTGTATGTAAGAGAACTGTCCTTGTTTTTTTGACTACAACATAACTTATTTCGTTGTTCTCAACCTGTGTTAAAAATTGCTTCCCGCTCACTAGCAATGCTTTGGTTTCGTTTGTTTCAGTTGTTTCCTTCTCTTCTTTGATAGGCACAAGGGTATGCCTGACCCCGTCTTTCTTGAATTTATAGCAATTCATCACTCCATCATGTGTCACCTTCCTATCCTATTGCCAAGGCCTGCCCAACAATATGTGACATACATCCATCGGCATGATGTCACAAATAATTTTATCCTTATATCATCCTATTTTAAATTCAACCTCACTTTGCTCGTCTACCAGTAATTGGTGCCCCTTTTCTAACCATGAAACTCTATACGGACTGGGGTGATTTAAACGCTTCAGCCCCAGCTTTTCCACCATTTATGTGGATACCAAATTGTCCATACTTCCACTATCGATTATCATCTTACAACACTTACCCTGTGATTTGCAGATTGTCCTGAACAGAGCTTTCCGTTGCGTCTGTTCGACACTCTCATCAACTGGCGTCAATAGTACCTTATGCAGCACTAAAGCTTCTCCCGTTTCTGGGGCATTCTCTACCTCTTGAGGGGGTGCTGCTGTTTCCTCCGGTTGCGCCACATACGCGCCTCGCTGTCCAGCTGAATCTGTTTCTGGGCACTCAAATGAACGGTGCCCCCACTTGTGGCATCTATAGCATCGATAACCAGTTCCCCTTCCTCGGTCATTTCCTCTGCCGCGTTGGAATGATCTGCCACCTCTCACTCTATCTCCTTTTTCTGTTGTTCTCGAAGTCCACGGACTGCTGGCTTCCTCACTGTTGCTGGCAGTCCGGCCCCTGCCATAGGACTGGCCTCTCCCTCTGGCAGACCCTCGTCCTCTCCGGGTATTCTGTCTTCGGTTAATTTTCTCATCTGCTTTAATTGCTCTGGTATGCCTCCTTAGTATTATTTGGAGACAAAATACGTATTTCATCTAAAATATCCATCCTCAGTCCATTAACATATCGGGCTGTCCTTTCTGCCGTATCTTCTGTATATCCGGCTCGCAAATTTACTCAGTAGAATTCCTCTGTGTACTCCTTCACAGTCAGTCCCCTCTGCCTCAAGTTCTGTACCTGTCTATGTAACACGATTTGATAATCTCTTGGCAGAAATATGCATTTCAATTTGGCTACCATCCTCATCCAAGTTTTAATCGGTGTTTTGTTCAACCTTTTCCTCTCATTCTAGAAACTATCCCACCATAAAGCTGCGTGTCCTTTCAGCTTTGTTGCTGCAAATTTGACTCTACGGTCTTCACTAACTTCCTCGCATTCAAAATACTTATCCATCTCACTAATCCAATCTAACACAACATCAATAGACAAACTATCATCGTATGTCGGGAGTTCTGGTTTTGGTCTGTTATTCGATAACAAGACAAACTTCAACAATTTCACTTCTGCTGATTCACCTTCAATTCCATCTGCTGCCACTTCTACTACTTCTTCACTCACATCACCCATTTCTGGATCTCTTCGTCTGCCTGCCTCTACTGCTTCCAAACGAGCAGTAAGAACTCTGAGTTCTTCTCGTAATGCCTCATCTGCCATTCTACGAGCACCTCGGCCTTGTCCTCGTCTACCTATGTCCATTTTTTTTTTAAATATCTTTAACTTCAAGCTCTGATACCACTCTGGTGTAACCCATCCCAAAGGTATACACTTTACACTTTACACGCGGGAAAGAAAAGGTATACATGGCATAAAAATCTCGAACTGTGATCGTCCGCGGGACTTTAAGTTAGGTTGGTAGCTGGAGAGTTAATGCCTGCATTGAATGTGCTGTACTCCGCCTTGAAACTACTCCTGCTCGCCCTTCGTGCCTTAACCCTTATTCCTTATGGAAATTTCTGGATTGTTCATCCGTTATCTCCGCGCTGAGGTTTTCTGCTTTGGTCGAGGGTTTCTTGGTTCCTTTTTGTGGAACGTTGTTTGCTCTACTCCGTTGGTATGTTCAACTCTCTGTGCAGGACAAAACTCGGTCCCTCCTCTATTCGACCTGCTTGCACTGTAATGGAGATGGCATTTGAGTTTAATGGTTATTCGGCTCGGATCCGTGGTTCAATCTTGGTAAGTATTTCTGTTCCTTCCTCCCATGCATGCGCGTATTCTTTAAGGTATTTGTTCAATGTTTGTTGCTGGTTGCAATATCCTGCTGGTCTGTGTGCATCTTCGTGGTTTTTGGGTCGAGGTTTTATATCCGTTTCTGGAAATCACTGTGATTTTGCTGTGTCTCTTGGACCCTTGTTATCTCTGGTTCAAATCTGGTTAAGTCTTGTTCGCTTGCTGTTGTTTTGGACTCTCACAATGCGGCACTGTATTTGTCTCAAGCGCAGGACCTCTCAGACGCTCGTTCTTCATTCAGAACAGGTAATACCTCCTATCCTTGTTTCAATCTTACTCGACTTCTGCTATTGGAACTAACCCACTTTGGCTCCTTTGGTCTACAGTTGGTCAATTTACTCAGAATGTCACACGGTCGTCTTCAGCTTTGTTCTTCCAGGTAATTTTACTGTTTGGTTAATTTTCTTCAGGCATTCGCATTTTTACTTGTAGTTCTCCTCTTTACCTTATTGTAACACAAATGATTTGGTGATTGCAGGTCGTTGTCGGCAACCTGGGCGTGCGTGACCTCCAGTCCTTGTACAGTTTCGCTTGTTCCAGGGTAGGCCTGAATCTCAAATGTCTGGTTGTAGTTTGCTTGATGATACGGTTCTGTAGACTTTCTTAGGTCTTTTGGTCACTGTAAGAAGTCTAGTATTGCTGTATTCCTTTCGGTCACTCCTGTGTTAAGTTTTGAAGGAGGTGGAAGTCACCGTTGGTCGGTTTCTGTTAAGCCCTAGTCCAGGGTTTTCTGGTGTGGGAGGTTTTCCGACTATACGTCGTATTTCGCTTTATATACATTAGTGGACTTGGGTTTTCATGGAGTTGTTCTGGCTTTACAATAGTCAATTGTATTTACGTTCTTCAATTTTCGAAAACGAAATTTATGAAAGGAAAATATACAGCGATGTTACCTTTTTCTTGTAATTGTGCCCCGCCTCTGTTCTGTAGTTGCTCTTTGATTTCGAATGTTGGAAATGTTTGACTCCTGTACGCAACTTCTTCCTCTTGGACTTCTGGAGGTTATATGCCTGGATTATCGTTTGTCTGTGTGCGAAATGGATATTAAATAAATGTATGGTTGTCTTTCATTTGTGACTGTAAGTTACCGAGACTTCATCCGGTTGTTTAATATTTGACTGCGATTCATATTTGAATACATACAACAGCAGTTTGATAGATATTAATTGTATGGTAGTTTATCAGGCCATAAAGAAAGGTTTCATTTAGGCAAACAGTAGGAAAGATAATACAGGTGAATGCTTCTGACTATCTTTATTTCTCTTCTCCTATAATTCAACTGAACCCCTCTCTGTTACATTTGATTTGTTTATCTATCTCTATTTTCAGTTGATTCTTGCAGTTAATCCAACTGTCATAGATTATGGTTACAGAAATGCTGTTTGTCGTTAATAACTATAATTGCTTGACATTTCAAGACTTGGAGGAACAGTTGGTCCTTATTTCCCTAATTTAACGGACCATTTCTTAACTAATAACCGAGCTACATTAATTCTAATTGAAGTAAAAAGAAATGTCTAAATTCACTGACTTTGTAAAACAAGTTAAAAGAAAAATTATTACAGTAAAAAAAAATTAAATAGTTCAATCGATCAATAGCCTTTGAACCTCATTGAGATTTCCCCAATTATGGTGAGTTGGATGCTCCTGCATCATAGTTGCAGGGATTAATGTTTCATTGTGCAATTATAGTTGTAGGGATCAATGTTTCATTATGCAGAGCTTACAGTGAAAGCTTGCATTCTGCAGAGTGAAAATTTTGCACTAGGAAAACTCTATACAATTAAACATTGATTATGACCAAATCAAATTTATTTAATAATAAATTTTATCCTCTGCATAATGAAAGCTTTCATTAAAAAATTATAAAGCTAAAAATCATAAATATAAATTAGTTTAATTTAAGTTTATGACCAAATCAAATTTATTTAATAGTAAATTTTATCAATTGCTAAAAACAATTAATATTATAATAAAAAAAAATTAGTGTCATTTATGAATGTTTGCAAGAACAGTGTAAACTCCACACAAGGAAAGCACCACTTAAAAAAACTATAAATTTACAAATCATAAATATAAATTAAATTAAGTTAACTTTACCAAATCAACTTTATTTAATAATAAATTTGATCCTCATTAAAATAACGTAAAAGTCATAAATATAAATAAATTAATTTAACTTTATGACCAAATCAACTTTATTTAATAATAAATTTTATCTTCTCTATAGTGAAAGCTTCATTAAAAAACTATGAACTTAAAAATCATAAATATAAATTAAATTATTTTAAGTTTATAACTAAATCAAATTTATTTAATAAGAAATCTTATCACTAAGTAAAAACAATTAATATTATTATGAAAGCAAATGCGATGTCATTTAAGAATGCATGGAGGGAAGCCAGAATTGTGAGGGAGAAATATTTCATTTTGGCGAGCTTCCTTGTCTGCGGCTTTCACTGTAGGGAGATTACAATGAAAGTTTTCATTGTGCAGAGGAAGCTTCCTTTACACAGTGAAAGCTTAGCACATATAAAGATATGGGTAATTAAACAATGACTATGACCAAACCAAATTTGGAGTAGTCTTTAACTGCGACTTTTTGAAGTTTCTGTGGCCAAATATTGGTTTGTGTTGTTTAAACTAGATTTGTGACTGCACATATATATTCAACACCATAAAAAACCCTTAAGCTATGAAGAGTTCACCTGTCAAACTTATGATCTTGATGAATCCCTATCATATTCTAGATAATTTAGATTGGCAGATAAACTGGACAAAAATTCACACTTAAAGACTACTCTATCAAATTTATTTAATAATAAATTTTATCAATTGCAAAAAATAGGAGGACTTATTATACAACAAATTATTTTGCTGAAGTTGAAAGTAGGATCTCATAATACACTAAACTATGGGTTTTATTGTTCAAGGCAGTGAAAAAACTCCATATTTTATTTTGCAATATTTAATGCTAAATTAGACTTTGTAATTAATTTAGCTATACACGTGTACATATTATTTTCTTAAAGAAAATAAGAATTTAAAGAACTCATGTTAGGCTCTGTATATTCATACACATATATGAAATGCTCTCAAAGTTTTAAAATTTATTTAATAATTAGATATTTAAGTTGTCAAGGTGCACATGGAGGATATACATTGTTTTTGTGATCATAATTATTAAATGAATGCATGTAGGGAAGCTAGAGTTGCACGGATCAATGTTTTATTGTGCGGAACTTACAATGAAAACTTTCATTGTACAGAGTAAGCTTCATCCACATTGTGAAGTCATGGTATTACAAAAATAATGTTGTAACTCCTAGGGTTACCAACTTTAATATATCAATCTAGAGTTCATATAAACTTAAGAGATGATAGTGCTACATGCACAGTAAGCAAGATTCTACCTAAGCTGTTTTGAATCAATGGATTGAACTGAAATGTATAGAGAACATTTTGCAAAATTTCAAAAAAGGAAAACCATTGAAATTAACTTTGCAAGCAAAGAGACCATTTAAGCATTACTTGTCCTACTCCATAAAGGAAACACTAATATATTTACATGGAAAGAAATGCTAGAAAAGAAATCCTAATTTGTTTTACAGAAGATAAATAACAGGAAATTAAACCTAAGCAAGTTGCATGAAAGTAAATGGCATGAAAATGAATTTACTTGATCTTGCAAAAAATAAAATCTATATTGCAATCAAGGTAAATTCTACTCTACTTGCAGAAACCATCGAATGCTAAGTGATCAATGAAAAATATTTGTATGCTACTTAAATCATAACTAAAACAACAAACCCTAGTTGTAGAATTAAAGCTACAACGATGGGAGGAAGATGTACAAAGGGTCTCAGGTCTTCTCAATTTTGGTTCCAAGGCTTAGAAGACGTTTTGGAGTGATGAGGAGAAAAAGATAATCTTTAAAGGCAAATCTGGGTGTATTCTAATGAATCATGTGAGTTGCTACAATATTGCTACACGATTCCTTGTATTGCTACAAGATTGCATCCGAGAGCGATCTAAGGGTTCTAGGAGCAGTTTGAAAGTGGGATAAGGTGGTAGGAATTTGTGAAAGAGTGTAAAGGACCTTCCCAAGCTCAGATCTACTTAGTATCCCAACTAACACAAAGGAGAAAATAAAACTAACAGTGTCATATAGCTATATAATGCAATTTGTTTGTGTGTAGACAGCTTGGAGAAATGATTGAAAATGGGACGAAGAGTGTTGAAGGAGATGTTTTCTATTCATGGAAGGTGATGCTACTCTACCCTATGAACTAATAGATCTCATTTATACACAAAGTGATCATTCAACTAGAAAAGATAATGTGATTAAAGGACTGTTAAAATACTAATTGCAAAAACCAAAAAATGCATGGGAAAAGATGAGTTTAATTTTGAACTAGAATCTAACCACTGCATAAGATAAATACTATATTTTTTTTGCTTATCCACAATGGGTACAAAGTCAAGCTTTACAAGAGAGCTTACTTATCAATCTATAGAGGCAATTTTTCCTCATAAATAGATTTGCAAAAAGAAACACAATTAGACTAAGCGTAGAAAAATAAGAACGTGACATAAATATACAAAAGAGGGGCTTGAGTGCTTGGGTTGTGTCCTAACCCAAGGAAAATCTTCTCCCTTAAATAAAACCTAGACTGGAGGAAAAATGATACTTTTCATCAATCTCAAAAATTGTTCAAATATATAACATGATAATGGAAATAAAAAGTAGAAGGTGTTTTCTCTTTCTCTAGCAGTCACTATCTTCCTCTAAAAGTCGAATCCTATTGAGCTAATAAACTCCTTTATTTATACAAAAATGAGTGAAGGGCAACATCCTTGAATGGAGGGTTGCTTCCCTCCAAAACACCTACAAAAGTGGATCTAGTCTCACGGGATCATGCAGTCACTGAGAGGTAGTAACTTCCCATAAGCCAACTAAGTTGTTGATGGGTTGATGAAAGGAACGAGCCTCCTGATTCTTCTCCTACTAGTCTCCAACATTTTTTTCACAATAAATACTTTTTGTCCTACAAATTCAATCCATTAGGCTACATAATATAAAAAATATTCCTTAACTTTCCTAGTGAACACATTATAGCTCAAAATGATCATCAAATGTAGAAAGAGAGGTTAAAACATGTTGAAGGATGGTCAGATGGGCCTTGGATTGTATCTATTAGGGAGGCCCATCACCCTACACAATGAAATATTTCTCCACATAATGAAAGCTCTACTCTACACAATGAAACATTGACTATGACCAAATCGGATTTATTTATTAATAAATTTTATCAATTTCTATGGGAAAAACACGGATAAAAAATTATTTTCATTGTGATATGTCATTGTGTGGAACACAGAAGTGCAGAGGAAGTTTTCAATGTGCTTCTTCCATATTCTACACAACTTTAAACACCAAATTAAAATTTTCAAAGTGTTGCGAAAATCTCCATATTTTATTTTGCGATAGTCAATGCTAAATTAGTCTTTGTAATTAATTTAGTTATACACGTGTACATTTTATTTTCTTAAAGAAAATAAGAATTTAAATAACTTGTGCTAGATGTTGTATATATATATATATATATATATATATATATATATATATATATATATATATATATATTCCCTTTGCACATATATAAAATGCTATCAACGTTTGAAATATTTATTTAATAATTCAACATTTAAGTTGTCAAAGTGCACGTGGAGAATACACATTATTTTTGTGATCATAATCATTTAATGAATGCATGCAAGAAAGACACAGTTGCAAATATCAATATTTCATTGTATGGAGCTTCCATTGTATAAAACTTACAACGAAAGCTTTCATTTTGTAGAGGAAGCTTCTTTCGCATGGTGAAAGCTCTGCACAATAAAACATTGACTATGGCCAAATCAAATTTAACTTTAATTTTATGAGCGAATTGAATTGATTTATTATTAAATTTTATCAATTTCTATGAGAAAACGCAAATAAAAAATGATTGTCATTGCATTATGTCATTGTAAAGAGTGTTAAAGTGTGGATGAAGCTTTCATTGAGCTTCTACACTTGTCAGAACCTTAAATAATTAATTATTGATAGAGGCAGGAACTACGTTGCATTGAAAATTATTACCCTTGTTATTACAATGTTGCGTAGACAGCTGAAGAGTAAAATACTCAACTCAAACTGAAACATTAAAAGAAAAAATGGAACATGTAATTATTTTATTTGAAGATTTAGGTTGAAATACCTTTACATAAAATGAGGTTTCTATTTTAAATATATTAAAATGTGTTCCTTCATTGCAACAACACTTAAATATGCCATGAATTTGAAAGTCATGGAGTAGGGGGCCATAGTGGTAGCCAAATGTAGAATAAAGGTTGTCTTTAGTAATGGTTAAGTTTATGACAAGAGCATGATAAACAAAAATCAACACGGAAGTTATTATATTATTTTAGATAATCCAAATTAGGATTAATATAATATGAGCTCAAAAGAATGATATAAAAAGATGTTGTCACTTCAAATCGCACCAGCAGCACAAGTGTTGTAGAAGAGATAGAAATCCCCTAGAGACAACCTTTGGGTTGATTGTAGACTAGTGCCTAGGACATCTTAAGTAGAGGAATGTGTATAATTTTCTCTACAAATCAACTAGCTCATTGATATCATGTAGAAATTTCATGTGTAGATAAAACTGATATATGCAATGTACTAAAGCATAATACTAGATCTACATCTACCATAAACTTTGCGGAAGCTAATCAACCATGAGCAACATCAAGCATGAACACATATAACTGATAAGAAGGAATCAATCACACATAACACAAAAGAATTTATCTGGGAAAAGCACCAGCCTAAAGCCCCATCTCTATGTTATCAATCAAGTGGAAATCCTCAACAACATAAAAAAAGAATCAGCTTAAAAATTATCCTACTCTCTCTGTACTCCGATGATGTAGCTCATGGACTATCTAGGCCTGTATATATAGGCTCCACAAGTCCTCCAAGCCCCTATTTCCTTGCGCAGTTTTGTTTGGGGTCCAATTACATAACATGTGTGAATTGGCCAAATCATACCTGTTGTCACCTCAGGTCCAACTAGGCAGTACTAGAAGGAATAATATTCCTTCCTCATGCAAGGAATATCCTACCAACTAATAGCACAATGTCCTTCATCTGATCTCAACTGGGTCTCTGTCTGAACTGCCATGCATCAGTTATCCATGAGTGAATACTCAGTTATCTAAAAATACTAGTTGTCACATGCATGTAAGCATCAGCAAACTAAATCTCATTAATTTAACAACTTGTTAAATTAATCTAACTAGACTTGACTAAGTTAAACTAAGTCAATTGATCATCTCAATATAGAACTCATCCTTAATTCCTTAATCAGTGGAGCAAATCAAGGACACATTCCCAAATCAGTGGAGAAATTATTGCATGTTCTCACAAAGACTTCAAGTTTGATTTTCCTTAACTAATTAACTCAAATTGAATTAATTAATTAATTTATAAACTATTTTTAATATCAAATTCGAATTTTACTTCCTATTTTAGTCCAGGGACTGACTAAAAATAGGAATCCATCATGAATTGCTAAAAATAGAACTTCTATTTTTAGCAATTCCATTTTTCACTCCTTGTTACTCAATCTAGCACTAGTACCCAAACTGCTATTTTTAGCATTTCTATTTTTAGCGATTTCTTGTTGTCATTTTCAACACTCCCTCTCAATAAGAAAGGCTTCCTCTCGAACCTGATCCTGTACCTTCGGAATTTTCTGCATGCAACACCTCTACCATATGTGGTTTCTCCAACAACTCTCGGAACAAAAACTCCCAACTGACCTCTTTGTTGGGCTAGAAACATACTCTGATGTTGAAGCTCTACCTGCTGCTGGCAAGTGCTCCCTCTCTGACCCCTGCGCTATTGCAACATCTCCATGCATCTCGCAACCATTGCACACCTCTATGTGCCATCATGCACTGGTGCAACACTCCTATGCCTCTTGCATTATTGCAGCCTGATAGCTCTACACAGTCCTAGTACACCTGCACTGTTGATCTCTCTGTCGCTCCATCCACATCCGTCTCTACCCAATTAGTCAGTCCTGCTACTCCTCATCAGGGCTTCTATAGCAAAGTCAAATCAAAGAGGTTGGGTACCTCAAGGATCCTGCCCCTCCTCCTTGGGACGATCACTCCACATCGCCCCATCTCCTACTTGGAGGTATGGCTGCATGTGTCCCTCTGCCCACCTGGCTCGAATTTTTCCCCTACTAGAGGTCTCTACATGAGTAGATGTATCTACTCGATATCCTCTTAGCTTCTCTAGTTGTGGTTGCTCCATAACCTCTTGAAGTTGCTTCACCAATCGTGGCTTCTCCACAATCGTCTTAGACATCTTTTGGCACTGTATGTTGAGAGGTAATTTACTCTCCCTCTCAATCACCAAGTATATAACATTTGCCTTGCTCCTTAAGGCTTTGCATGCATCTTGTACCTCAAGTGCATACAAGTTCTTGGCTAGCACACCAATCTGTTTCATCTTTCTTGTCGTCACGAAATTTTCTAGAAAAAGAGCTGATTTTAAATCAGCGATATCTCCCTCATCCAAACTCTGATTCAACCAATTTTTTTTTTGAATTTGGGTCTTTTTCTACAAGAAATCCAAATCTGCTATTTGTTTTTGAAAATTTTGTACAAAAAAATTCAGATCTGCTCTGCAAACTCTCGGCCTAAAACTCAAAACTTTGAAATCTCCTCTCAGTATACTATTCTTCCTTGATCACCTGTGCTCTAATACCATGTAGAATTTTCTCTACAAATCAGCTAGCTCACTGATATCATGTAGAAATTTCACCTATAGATCAAACTGATATATGCAACGTACTAACGCATAATACTAGATCTACATCTACCATAAACTTTGTGGAAGCTAATCAACGATGAGAAACATCAAACATGAACACATATAACTGATAAGAAGGAATTAATCACACATAACACAAAAGAATTTATCTGGGAAAAGAACTAGCCTAAAACCCCATCTCTGTATTATTGATCAAGTGGAAATCCTCAACAACATACAAAAAGAATTAGCTCAAAAGTTATCTTGCTCTCTCTGTACTCTGATGATGTAGCTCATGGACTATCTAGGCATGTATATATAGGCTCCGCAAGTCCTCCAAGCCCCTATTTCCTTGTGCAGTTTTGATTGGGGTCCAATTACATAACATGTGTGAATTGTCACGTAAAAGGTAATAGGATGGGCTTGGTTCAGTATGCCTTCAGTGAGATAGTTTCAAGCCAACACACGGATACAAATGTTGGGGGTATATTGGGGTAATATCAAAGAGAAATGGAATCTTATTCTGGTGACCAACACACAACAATGATATGGCTTGAAACCGAAGTTGTAAAAATGGTGGAGAGGAGGAAAGGAAGGAGGGAAATAGATGCATATGGTTGTAATAAATAGAATCCTAAGCAGTAATGTTCCAACAGAAGTATGAAATTCGATGTATAGGGTTGTAAACAACACAAAATCCTAAGCAAAGATTTTCCAATAGAACCATGGAAGAGGGAGGAGGTGAAGTGATAGAAACAATGAAGTATTTATTGAGATTTCATTCCTATAACATGGGTACCTCTATCACCAAACAATGTAAGAAAGGTTGTGCTCATATAGGTACTGCAAGTTGATATAATAACATAATTAAATCTATAGTTACTACAGGTAATGTAGGCTATTGAACAACACCAGTAAATATGTAATACACATAGGAATTGTTCTCTATTTAGCAGCCAGGGTAAATCCATGAACCAAGGAGAAACCAACAGTCTCATTACACTATTTCAAAGAAGGAAAAACACAAATGAAATGAGATTACTGAGAGGAAAATGCTACACATTAATCATGCTAGGAATCAACAGGGAAATTCCATTTATCTTAAAGAGTCCAAATAACTAGTCTATACATTCGGCACGATATCAGTGAAACCCCCATGAAAAACAAATTGAACCAAAATGGCTTCTCAAAATTCAAACCACTCGGGTGAGAAATTACGGAACCTGCCAACCCTTATTAAGGTGTCGCTTCCCCCTATTTATAAGAAGAGGGGGAGCTTTGGATTACAGTTGCAACAAAATATTTGAGCCAGAGTTGCAACTGTCTACTAGACTAGCTGTCTCAACCTGTGTAAGGCGTTATTACCCAAAACAATTACAACTGGGATTCAATCCCTTCTTGGAAATAAATGGAAATTGTAGAACTAAAAATAAAAATGGAGGATGATGCAGAAATTTTCCCTTCTGTTGTTCCTGTGAATGGACTTTGGTCAAGCCACGTCTCTATCATGCGTCCCTCTTCCAATTAGTCGATTTCCATCCATTATGCCTTAACTGCTTAATTAGATCTTTCTTTGAAGTCGAGTGGAGCCCCATGCTAAATCATTAAACTCTCCTGAGCTCCCCATAATGGTACACCACCGCAACATACTTCTTATTCAATGCTGGTGCTGTCGAGCCATCCATCTTTAAAAGCTCTATATCATGCTCCTAGTCTACTTGGGGATGCGTTTATGATGTAAGAAGAAGTATTTCGGGTGCGAGCCTTTATCACTGAAATATTACGAAACATTTCAGTTTTGATTTCCTCTTAGTCCCCTTTCGGTATAGCCCTTTTCTACTATTTCCTTCATATGACTAGGTGCTATGACCAAGTGCCGAGTCTTTGGCGCTAAGGCCTTCAGGGTCTTGCCCGGGGGATTCTTTCCTTTGTTATATGAAATCCCACACTTCAGCATTTTCATAGGGTTACCACTGTTATTTCCCCATGAACCTCGCGATCACTGATCTGTGGGGTCGGTCCCACTGAGAGTATCACAATCACACTGCATGAGGGGAAGGCCCTTTTACTTTCTTTCTCAGTGTAGGATGACTATCTAGATGTGCTAGCTTTATAGGCCATATCACATAATATATCACGTCCGGGAGGATCCCCACTTTTAGCAAACACAAGCCTGGAAGGAACTTGTGTGGAAGAGAGACTTTGTTGTGCACGATCGTTGATTTCTGATCTGCGGGGGAGGATGTCAACACTGCCACGTGTCACCCTATGAGTGGTGACATGTTTCACCCGAAAATTCCCCTATAGGACCCCTAAAAATGTTGAATTTGAATGCCACGTGTCCTCCATATTACCACGTCATTTTTGTGTTGCGACATCATTGATATACAGATGTCATTCTACTCAAATCAAAATGTGGTTGTTCATTTAGAGTTTAGAGCATACACAGAGGCCACAAGGGACCCTGAGATTGGAATCGAAATGGAGATCAATGGCCAGAAGGATGGGATGTCTCAGAAAATCCTTTGGTGGGCATAAACTATAAAAAAAACCATTGACCCTCTTAGTGAACCTATTGACCAATCAAAACCAACACAATGGAGATGAATATTATGTTTTCAATAAAAAAAAATTATAGTGAAGAGAAAGAAAAAATCAATGTGTCAGATTATTGTACAAGTTAATTTACTACAAGCATAATAGTTGATATATAAGTTTGGTAGGAAGATGGTGTTATAAGTTTGTCTCTGAAATTTATTTTGAATATGAAAAGAAAGAATAAGGTGAACACATCTTAATTTTATAAAATTCATATGTCTTTTTTAAACACAAAAGATATATACAAGGGTAACTCTCCATTCATGGTCCCATTAAGATAAGATCTTCACCTACTATTAGGAATTTCCATACAATGGTTAAGGGGCATGTTTTTCTTTCATTGAGGATCACAGGTCCTAGAACATGTGCGCATCTTAGTAGGCGGACATCCATGTTCATAGTGGAAGTGTCCTCCTATTGAATTTTAGCATTATGTTTCATCAAAGATGAGAAATAAATGTTCAAATGTTTTTGTTGGTATAAAATCTAAATATTCATCATTCAAATATCTCATGTGCATATTTGGAGATCATATAAAAACAAGTGTTGCAGGGCAGTTTAGTTTTTATCATTTAAATGAAAAATTATGCACTAGGAAAATTTATATAATTGGTCAATGCTAAATTAGTTATGGTCAATATGCAAGTTGAATCCTATAGTCTTGAACTTATAAATTGATATGTGAAGTGGATAAATGAATTGCTTGGTTAGGCACAAGGGCTTGCATAAATTTTGGTGGGTGATAACCACTAGTTCTACACATTTAGAATTTTACTCCTACATAATTGTTGAGGAAAACATAAATAGTGAGGAGAAAGTACTCCCGGTAAACCTATTTATTTACCTCTTGTTCTTATTCAGTTTTTATGCAAATACTTGCTTGATTTATGGTGGGAAGTAACTGATGGTTATTTTCCCTTGTATGAGCTATTTTGGTGGATTTTATTTTTGATAGTTTTCCTCCAAAGATTAAGAATAAAAATTCACTACACAAATATCTAAAAACGGTGCAACAATATCCATAAATTATGACATATAATATGTGGGACAGTTATCCATATGGCATTATATTATGCCACGGGTACAATAAGACATTCAAGTTATGGTCCGATCAAATGTTTGAAAATTGATTTTTTAAATGATATTGAAAAAGTAAATTGTTATAGAGTCATGCCTTGGCAGGGACTAATAAGACTTGAACCAATCATATTGCAGATAAATAATTTCAAATATTAATACAAGATAATAAAATTCACATAACCTGAAACTATTGAGAAACTGGAAATGTTTAACGTTTCAAATAAAATAATATTACTAATACATCCTATTTACTATGAGTGAATATTTTTCTTGAATTGTAATAATTATGACAACATATATGCAATTTAGTAGTCAAGATTAATTATATTCATAGTTGCGTTTATTCTAAAATAGGGCTTCCAAAATTTTAATTATTATGTGGATGTTAGAGATTTAATTTTTAGGGAATATTCTAAAATAATTTTATTAGTAGTCACAAATCAAAGGTTGAGATTTATTTTAAAAAGTAGTTATGCATTTTCCCTCTTTTTAATTAAATTAATTAACTAGCACAACCATATAAATCAAATGGTTTGTAAATATCGATAGTCATCAATCCATAATAAGCATAAAAAAACTTACTTTGTGATGCATCTCATATTACTAGAATTAAAAAAAACCATAAAAATTAAGTTAATTATGACTTTCTTAAATCATAATTACTATTATATATCAATAATAAAAGGAATTAACATATAATTTAAACATATATACATTTAAAAAACATGTAACAAGATTCTTAACTATGGAGATTTTTAATCTGAAAAGAGACTTTGTTATAATATCATGGGTCAATACCATGGCTTATCAATACTACATGCCCAAAAAAACCATAACTCATTTTATGTGGCACTTGTTCATATGATTTTTTTATTTATTTTTTAATTAGTCAATTTAATTAAAAGGGAAATAGGCCATAACTACTTTAGAGTCAAATCTTAACTTTTGGTTTGTGAATATTGCTAAGAATATTTTGCGAAGATTAAATCTCTGTTATCCATTTAATAATTGTTGATAATTAAATTAAAATTGTGGAAGCCATGTTTTAAAATAACATGCCTCTAAGCATAATTAAAAAAATTCATAAAAACATGTGCCATATAAATATAAGTTACAACTTTTAAATATGCAACATTCGTAAATCATTATATTAATTTATAATATGTAACAAAACCTATTTACAAATTTAAATTATTTATAATAAAATAACTTTTATTCAAAAATATATTTAAAAAAATGATAATACAGTATTATTTATAATATTTTTATATAATATATCTTTCTTTCGATTGACTTATTTTAATAAAAATAATATCATAACAACAATAAAAATAATTATAAAAAATGTTATAAAAATAATATGAATATATTAAAAAAATTATTATAAAAAAAAGAGAACTCTACAATGCGTTCATGTACATAGAATGTATATAATTATGAAAAAAATATATAATATAATAGTAGTTTATTGAGAGTAGAAAAGTTATATAATATGTTAAAGAAAAAGGTGATTGATGTTATAGAAATCTCAACCGCAATTAAAAAATCTACCTATAAATATATGTTTTCGAAATGACCTATATGTTAATTCATCAAGAAAATATTAATTGCATAGAGATAAAAAAAAAAAAATATATATAATATATATATATATATATATATATATATATATATATTAAAACCTTTTTATGACATATAGACCATGATTTTTTGATGAAAGGATCTAAGAAAACAAGGTATCGTATATATAGCAGAAAGTGCGAACAGAAAGGTTAAGAAATTAATATAAATAAATTATAAAGTAAACAAACTTATTAATTGCGTAGAGATCCAAAAATAAATAAATTAGTAAAACCTTCTTATGACATATAAACAATGAGTTTTTGATGAAAGGATATAAGAAACCAAAGTATCGTAAAATAGTAGAAAAAAAGTGCGAACAGAGGAGTTAGGAAATTAATATAAATAAATGATACATTATTCACGTTATAAATGATATAACTTTGTCATCTACTCCAGGGTTAAAAATACATCGTTTTATATTTATAATTAATTATCATTTAAAAAACATATCAGAAAGGGTTAATAAAAAATGGAAATCGCCAGAACAACAAAAGTCACGGACAAATAAGAAAATCACAAAAGAAGAATAAAAAACATATTACTAAATTACCAATAAATGTCTTCCTAATTTTTTATTTTTTAACTATACACGCATCTCACGAAGGAACCATTTCTAGTGATGGCCAACTTCTAGTCTTTCAATGTCGGGTAATTTTTAATGCTCAGTGTGGGTGAAAAGAGGATAACTCAGTTTCCAGTTGTATGCCAGAATTCTTTTACCAATTTCATCAAGGCTATACTAAGAATCTTTTTGAGTATTCTAGAATTTATATATATCTATATCAGTATTTTGTGCCCTAATTAATATTCAATTATTCTCAACTTTGTAGGCTCTATGCTTTTGTTAAATATCATCTTTGTAAAGGGTTTTACTAAAAGAATCTTACAGAGCTTCTTGTACTATAATTAAGCAATCTCCTTTTTAAATAACCTAGTTCAGTTTTTTTTTCTTATTGTTTGCAAGGACTATTTGTTCATTCATTCTTACTACTTTCCTCTGAGGTGTAAAACGATGCTATTTACCCTTATGAATTTAGTTTCCATTATTCATGGTAGTTGTATCCTTCAGTTTCTTTCTCTTCTTAATAAAGAACTTAAATAGGTGCTTTCCCTAAGTCTAAGTTCTACCAGAGCTTTTAGGATAATGGTGGGCCGTTTAAGTACAAAAGTAACTAGTTCTGTACAGTTAAAACCACACTATTAATGATTTCCATATAACATCTTCTCAATATTAACTATACCAGTTCAGACTTTTCCAAGATATAATTAATCACACATATTATAGCTTAATCAACATATTAGTTCCAAGGTGATACCACCTACCTGAGTTTCTTAAAGAAGGAAAAACCTCAGTTGTAGAAGTCACATTTGCTACTTGCTATTTTCAAACCTCCCGACCATGAGATTTTCCATCAAGACCAAATCCCCCCAAGCTTGCTCACAAGACCACTGTCTTATGCAAGTTTTGCACTAAGTGTTGTTGTAATTTGGTCATCACCAGACTTAGCTCATCTACCATCTGACCTTTCAGCACAGTTTTTCCTTCCCCCACTCCCTTTTTCTTTGGAGCATTCACAACTAGGGAAGGTAGTTAGCGTTTCTAGCAACTGCCTTTCCTAACTTCCTTGTTATGAAAAGTTACAAGGTCTATTAATATTCAAACCATTTCCTTTCTTTAATAATTAACAACATTAATCACTTCAAACAAATAATAACAATAATATCCAGTTTTGTTTCTTGTTGTGGTAAAATAAAATGTTTACAGTAATCTAGGGACATTTCATCTCCCCTCCCTGAAATCAAACATCATCCCAATGTTTTCCAGCCGTAAACAACCCTGGATATGCTTCTTTCATGAGTTTTTCATCCTCCTAGGTGGCCTCATCCGGCCCAAAGTGCTGCCATTGCACTTTAACTTGGGTGAAAGCTCGTTTCCGCAGCATTACTTCTCTTCGATCAAGTATATTCAGTGGCTCGACCTGATACAAACAGTAATTTGAATCAGTTTTTTCTTTATGATATAATTTATTTGGCCTACCTAAGATACTTTCTTACCTGTATATCTTGCCAATTGACTATGTGCTTAGGATCATAAACGTATCTTTTCAATTTCGACACATGGAAGACATTGTGGACCTAAATATGGCTTGGTAAGGTGAGTTGGTATGCCACTAGCCTGACCCTTGCTAAAATTTGAAATGGTCCACAAAACTGGGGTGCCAGCTTAGCACAACAGCTCCATTGTAACGTACTATTTTTAGCTCGTATTCTCACATATACATGGTCCCCTACTTGGTATTATTTGAAATTCATTTTCCATTTGGCGGAATTCTTTTTCCTATCTTGTGCCGCCTTTAAGTTGGAACGTACCTTCTTAACCATTTCTTCCATCTCTTTTAACATCTCGGGTCCCAGCATCAGCTTGTCCTCTGGTCTCCCCCAACTGGATGGTGTGCAGCATTTACATATGTACAACACTTCAAATGGGCTCATCTATAAGGAAGTATGGTAGCCATTATTATAAGAAAATTCGACCAGGTGCAGGTAGTCTTCCCATTTAGATGGTTGCTGCATTACATATGATCTTAGCATCTCTTCTGCTACCTGATTCCCCTGTTTTGTTTGTCCGTCTGTTTGAGGATGATAGGTGGTACTGAAATTTAAATGAGTACCTAACCCTTCAAACAGGGTTCTCCAAAAAGCTGATGTAAACTTTACATCACGGTCAGAAATTATAGTTTTTGGTAACCCATGTAGCCTAAAAATATTTTGCATAAAAACATTGACAATCTGTACTGCTCTGAAGGTGGATTGTACTAGTATAAAATGGGTTTATTTTCTTAATTTGTCTACCACCACCATGATTGAGTCATTGTGTTTTTTGGATTTGGGTAATCATGTGATAAAATCCAAAGAGATGGTCTCCCACTTCCATTCCGGGATCGGTAGTGGATGTAGTAACCTAGTAGGGTGTTGACGTTCTGTTTTAACTTGCTGACATTCCAAGAAACGTGTCAAATATTCTGCTACATATTTTTTCATGTCAAGCCAATAGTAGTCCTTTCAGAGTGCGGTAATTAGCTTTTGGTACCTTGGGTGTCCTGCATAGGGACTTTTATGAAATTCATCTAAAATCGGACTTTTAATATTATCTTGGTTGGGTACATATAGTCTTCTTTTATAACTCAGCATACCCATGGAATCCATCACATATCCTTGCTGATATTCATGACTCGTTGAGTTTTGAGCTCGTTGTCCTATTTGATGATATTTCTGGTCTTACTCTGCTACTTTTTTAATCAACTCGTCAAAAGTAGTCTGCCCTTCGCTGTAGTAAATTTCATAGAGACAATGTACCTTTCGACTTAAAGCGTTAGCTACTCGGTTCTCTTTCCCCTTTAGATGTTCAATCTCGAAACCGAATCCACTTAGGAAATCTACCCACCAAGCCTACCTAGCATTTAAAGTAGGTTGATTGAAGTAATTAATCAAATTGTGATGGTTCGTCATTAACAGAAAATTTTAACCCATCAAATAGTGACGCCACATCTTCAAAGCATGCCAATTCTAAATCGTAAGTGGAATATTTCTGCTCATGTTCCTCTAATTTCCTAGACTCATAGGCGATTAGCTTTCCATTCTGCATTAGTACTCCACCTACCCCTTCCTTGCTCGCATCTGTGCACACCACATAATCCTTACTTGGATCTACTATGCTTAAAATAGACACGGTGGTGAGCAGATGCTTGAGCTGCTCAAATTTTTTTTGACATTCTGCGGTCCATTTAAAAGTTTTTCCCTTTCTCTATAGGGAGGTGATAGGATAGGCCACTCTAGAGAATTATACAACAAATTATTTTGCTAAAGTTGAAAGGAGAATCTCATAATACATTAAACTACGGGTTTTATTTTCCAAGGCATAGTGAAAAAACTACATATTTTGTTTTGCAATAGTTAATGCTAAATTAGTCTTTGTAATTAATTTAGCTATACACGTGTACATATTATTTTCTTAAAGAAAATAAGAATTTAAAAAACTCATGTTAGACTTTGTATATTCATACACATATATGAAATACTATCAAAGCTTTAAATATTTATTTAATGATTAGATATTTAAGTTGTCAAGGTGCACATGGAGGATATACATTGTTTTTGTGATCATAATTATTTAATGAATGCACGTAGGAAAGCTAGAGTTGCACGGATCAATGTTTCATTGTGCGGAACTTACAATGAAAACTTTCATTGTATAGAGTAAGCTTCATCCACATTGTGAAGTCATGGTATTACAAAAATAATGTTGTAACTCCTAGAGTTACCATCTTTAATTTATCAATCTAGAGTTCATACAAACTTAAGAGATGATAGTGCTACATGCACAGTAAGCAAGAATCTACCCAAGTTGCTTTGAATCAATGGATTGAACTGAAATGTATAGAGAACATTTTGCAAAATTTCAAAAAAGGAAAACCATTGAAATTAACTTTGCAAGAAAAGAGACAATTTAAGCATTACTTGTCCTACTACATAAAGGAAAATTCTAATATATTTGCATGGAAAGAAATGCTAGAAAAGAAATTCTAATTTGTTTTGCAGAAGATAAATAACAAAAAATTAAACCTAAGCAAGTTGCATGAAAGTAAATGGCATGAAAATGAATTTACTTGATCTTGCAAAAAATAAAATCTATATTGCAATCAAGGTAAATTCTACTCTACTTGCAGAAACCATCGAATGCTAAGTGATCAATGAAAAATATTTGTATGCTACTTAAATCATAACTAAAACAGCAAACCCTAGTTGTAGAATTAAAGCTACAACGATGGGAGGCAGATGTACAAAGGGTCTCAGGTCTTCTCAATTTTGGTTCCAAGGCTCAGAAGAAGTTTTAGAGTGATGAGGAGAAAATAATAAGCTTTAGAGGCAAATCTGGGTGTATTCTAATGAATCATGTGAATTGCTACAATAATGCTACACGATTCCTTGTATTGCTACAGGATTGCATCCAAGAGTGATCTAAGGGTTCTAGGAGCAGTTTGAAGGTGGGATGAGGTGGTAGGAATTTGTGAAAGAGTGTAAAGGACCTTCCCAAGCTCAGATCTACTTAGTATCCCAACTAACACAAAGGAGAAAATAAAACTAACAATCTCATATAGCTCTATAATACAATTTGTTTGTGTGCAGATAGCTTGGAGAAATGATTGAAAATGGGATGAAGAGTGTTGAAGGAGATTTTTTCTATTCATGGAAGGTGATGCTACTCTACCCTATAAACTAATAGATCTCACTTATACACAAAGTGATCATTCAACTAGAAAAGACAATGTGATTAAAGGACTGTTAAAATACTAATTGCAAAAACCAAAAAATGCATGGGAAAAGATAAGTTTAATTTTGAACTAGAATCTAACTACTGCATAAAATAAAGACTATATTTGTTGTGCTTATCCATAGTGGGTACAAAGTCAAGCTTCACAAGAGAGCTTACTTATCAATCTGTAGAGGCAATTTTTCTTCATAAATAGTTTTGCAAAAAGAAACACAATTAGACTAAGTGTAGAAAAAGAAGCACGTGACATAAATATACAAAAGAGGGCTTGAGTTCTTGGGTTGGGTCCTAACCCAAGGAAAATCTTCTCCCTTAAATAAAACCTAGAATGGAGGAAAAATGATACTTTTCATTAATCTCAGAAATTGTTCAAATATATAACATGATAATGGAAATGAAAAGTAGAAGGTGTTTTCTCTTGCTCTAATAGTCACTATCTTCCTCTGAAATTCGAATCTTGTTGAGCTACTAAGCTTCTTTATTTATACAAAAATGAGTGAAGGGAAACATCCTTGAAGGTAGGGTTGCTTCCCTCCAAAACGCCTACAAAAGTGGATCTAGTCTCATGAGATTCATGCGGTCACTGAGAGGTAGTAACTTCCCATAAGCTAAGTAAGTTGTTGGTGGGTTGATGAAAGGAACGAGCCTCCTGAATCTTCTCCTGCTAGTCTCCAACGTTTTTTTCACAATAAATACTCTTTGTCCTACAAATTCAATCCATTAGGCTACATAATATAACAAATATTCCTTGGCTTTCCTAGTGAACACATTATAGCTCAAAATGATCATCAAATGTAGAAAGAGAGGTTAAAACATGTTGAAGGACGGTCAGATGGGCCTTGGATTGTATCTATTAGGGAGGCCCATCAGCATACACAATGAAATATTTCTCCACATAGTGAAAGCTCTACTCTACATAATGAAACGTTGACTATGACCAAATCAGATTTATTTATTAATAAATTTTATCAATTTCTATGGGAAAACACGGATCAAAAATTATTTTCATTGTGATATGTCATTGTGTGGAACGCAGAAGTGCAGATGAAGTTTTCAATGTGCTTCTTCCGCATTCTGCACAACTTTAAACACCAAATCAAAATTTTCAAAGTGTTGTGAAAAACTCCATATTTTATTTTGCAATAGTCGATGATAAATTAGTCTTTGTAATTAATTTAGTTATATACCTGTACATTTTATTTTCTTAAAGAAAATAAGAATTTAAATAACTTGTGCTAGATGTTGTATATATATATTCACTTTGCACATATATAAAATGCTATCAACATTTTAAATACTTATTTAATAATTAAACATTTAAGTTGTCAAAGTGCACATGGAGAATACACATTAATTTTTTGATCATAATCATTTGATAAATGCATGCAAGAAAGACACAGTTGAAAATATCAATATTTCATTGTGTGGAGCTTCCATTGTATAAAACTTACAACGAAATCTTTCATTCTGTAGAGGAAGCTTCTTTCGCATGGTGAAAGCTCTGAAAGCTCCGCACAATAAAACATTGACTATGGCCAAATCAAATTTAACTTTAAAGTTATGAGCAAATAGAATTGATTTATTATTAAATTTTATAAATTTCTAGGAGAAAACGCAAATAAAAAATGATTGCCATTGCATTATGTCATTGTAAAGAGTGTCGAAGTGTGGATGAAGCTTTCATTGTGCTTCTACACTCGGCAGAACCTTAAATAATTAATTATTGATAGAGACAGGAACTACGTTGCATTGGAAATTATTACCCTTGTTATTAGAATGTTGCGTAGACATCTGAAGAGTAAAATACTCAACTCAAACTGTAACTTAAAAAAAAAAATGGAACATGTAATTATTTTATTCGAAGATTTAGGTTGAAATACCTTCACATAAAATGAGGTTTCTATTTTAAATATATTAAAATATGTGCCTTCATTGCAAAAACACTTAAATATGCCATGAATTTGAAAGTCATGGAGTAGGGGGCCATAGTGGTAGCCAAATGTAGAATAAAGGTTGCCTTTAGTAATGGTTAAGTTTATGACAAGAGCATGATAAACGAAAATCAACATGAAGGTTATTATATTATTTTAGATAATTCAAATTAGGATTAATATAATATGAGCTCAAAAGAATGATATAGAAAGATGTTGTCACTTCAAATCGCATCAGTAGCACAAGTGTTGCAGGAGAGAAAGAAAGCTCCCTAGAGACAACCTCTGGGTTGATTGTAGACTAGTGCCTAGGACATCTTAAGTAGAGGTGTGTGTAGAATTTTCTCTACAAATCAGCTAGCTCATTGATAGCATGTAGAAATTTCACTTGCAGATCAAACTGATATATGCAATGTACTAAAGCATAATACTAGATCTACATCTACCATAAACTTTGCGGAAGCTAATCAACCATGAGAAACATCAAGCATGAACACATATAACTAATAAGAAGGAATCAATCACAGATAACACAGAATAATTTATCTGGGAAAAGCACCAGCCTAAAACCCCATCTCTGTGTTATCAATCAAGTGGAAATCCTCAACAACATACAAAAAGAATCAACTCAAAAGCTATCCTTCTCTCTCTGTACTTTGATGATGTAGCCCATGGACTATCTAGGCCTGTATATATAGGCTCCACAAGCCCTCCAAGCCCCTATTTCCTTTCGCAGTTTTGATTGGGGTCCAATTACATAACATGTGTGAATTGGCCAAATCATACCTGTTGTCACCTCAGGTCCAACTACGCAGTACTAGAAGGAATAATATTCCTTCTTCATGCAAGGAATATTCACTAGGAATATCCTACCAACTGATAGCACATTGTCCCTCATCTGATCTTAAATGGGTCTCTGTCTGAACTGCCACGCATCAGTTATCCATGAGTGAATACTCAGTTATCTGAAAATACCAGTTTTCACATGCATGTAAGCATCAACAAACTGAATCTCATTAATTTAACAACTTGTTAAATTAATCTAACTGGACTTGACTAAGTTAAACTAGGTCAACTGATCCTCTCAATATATAACTCATCCTTAATTCCTCAATCAATGGAGCAAATCAAGGACACATTCCCCAATCCATGGAGAAATTATTGCATGTTCTCACAAAGACTTCAAGTTTGATTTTCCTTAACTAATTAACTCAAACTGAATTAATTAATTAATTTACAAACTACTGTTAATATCAAATTCGAATTTTACTTCCTATTTTAATCCAGGGACTAACTAAGAATATGAATCCATCCTGAACTGCTAAAAATAGAACTTCTATTTTTAGCACTTCCATTTTTCATTCCTTGTTGCCCAATCCAGCACTAGTACCCAAACTGCTATTTTTAGTTGTTCTAGTTTTAGCACTTCTATTTTTAGCAATTTCTTGTTGCCATTTTCAACACTCCTTGTCAATAAAAAAGGCTTCCTCTCAAACCCAATCCTATACCTTCAGAATTTTCTGCATGCAACACCTCTACCATGTGTGGTTGCTCCAGCAACTCTCTAAACAAAAACTCCCAACTGACCTCTTTGCTTGGCTAGAAACATACTCTGATGTTGAAGCTCTACCTGCTGCTGACAAGTGCTCCCTCTCTGACCTCTATGCTAATGAAACATCTCCATGCATCTCACAACCGTTGCACACCTCTATGTGCCATCCTGCACTCCTATGCCTCTCACATTGTTGTAGCTTGATAGCTCTACAAAGTCCTGTGACTCCTGCACTGTAGATCTCTCTGCCGCTCCATCCACATCTGTCTCTACCCAATTAGTCAGTCCTGCTACTCGTCATCAGGGCTCCTATAGCAAAGTAGAATCAAAGAGGTTAGGTATCTCAAGGATCCTGCCCCTCCTTCTTAGGACAATCACTCCACACTGCCCCACCTCCTACCTGGAGGCATGGATGCATATGATCCCTCTGCCCACCTGTCTCAATTTTTTCCCCATACTAGAGGTCTCTGCATGAGTAGATGTCTCTACTCGATCTCCTCTCAGCTTCTCTAGTTGTGGCTGCTCCACAACCTCCTGAAGCTGCTTCACCAATCGTGGCTCCTCCACAATCGTCTTAGAATTCTTCTGGCACTGCATGTTGAGAGGTAATTTACTCTTCCTCTCAATCACCAAGTATATAACCTTTTCCTTTCTCCTCAAGGCTTTGCATACATCTTGTACCTCAAGTGCGTACAGGTTCTTGGCTAGCACACCAATCTGTTTCATCTTTCTCGTCGTCAAGAAATTTTCTAAAAAAAGAGTTGATTTTAAATCACTGATATCTCCCTCATCCAAACTCCAATTCAGCCGATTTTTTTTTGAATTTGTGTCTTTTTCCACAAGAAATCCAAATCTAATATTTGTTTTTGAAAAATTTGTATATAAATTTTCAAATCTTCTCTGCAAAATCTCGGCCCAAAACTCAAAACTTTGAAATCTTCTCTCAGTATACTATTCTTCCTTGATCACCTATGCTCTGATACCATGTAGAATTTTCTCTACAAATCAGCTAGCTCACTGATATCATGTAGAAATTTCACATGCAAATCAAACTGATATAACACATAATACTAGATCTACATCTACCATAAGCTTTGCGGAAGCTAATCAACCATGAGCAACCTCAAGCATGAACACATATAACTGATAAGAAGGAATCAATCACACATAACACAGGAGAATTTATCTAGGAAAAGCACCAACCTAAAACCCCATCTCTATATTATCAATAAAGTGGAAATCCTCAACAACATACAAAAAGAATCAGCTCAAAATCTATCCTGCTCTCTCTGTACTCTAATGATGTAGCTCATGGACTATCTAGGCCTGTATGTATAGGCTCCACAAGTCCTCCAAGCCCCTATTTCCTTTCGCAGTTTTAATTGTGGTCCAATTACATAACATGTGTGAATTGTCACGTAAAAGGTAATAGGATGGGCTTGGTTCAGTAAGCCTTCAGTGAGGTAGTTTCAATCCAACACATGGATACAAATGTTGGGGGTATATTGGGGCAATATCAAAGAGAAATGGACTCTTATTCCGGTGGTCGACACACAACAATGAGATGGCTTAAAACCAAAGTTGTAAAAATGGTGGAGAGGAGGAAAGGAAGGAGGGAAATAGATGCATATGGTTATAACAAACAGAATCCTAAGCAACAATGTTCCAGTAGAAGTATGAAATTCGATGTATAGGGTTGTAAACAACACAAAATCCTAAGCAAAGATTTTACAATAGAACTATGGAAGAGGGAGGTGAAGTGATAGAAACAATGAAGTATTTATTGAGATTTCATTCCTATAACATGGGTACCTCTATCACCAAATAATGTATACCTCTATCACCAAATAATGTAAGAAAGGTTGTGCTCATACAGGTACTACAAGTTGATCTAATAACATAATTAAATCTATAGTTACTATAGGTAATGTAGGCTATTGAACAACACAAGTAAATCTATAATACACACAGGAACTATTCTCTATTGAGTAGCTAGGGTAAATCCATGAACCTTGGAGAAACCAACAATCTCATTACAGTATTTCAAAGAAGGAAAAACACAAATGAAATGAGATTACCGAGAGGAACATGCTGCACATTAATCATGCTAGGAATCAATAAGGAAATTCCATTTATCATGCACGATATCAGTGAAACCCCCATGAAAAAGAAATTGAACCAGAATGGCTTCTCAAAATTTAACCGCTCGGGTGAGAAATTACGGAACTTGCCAACCCTTATTGAAGTGTCACTTCCCCCTATTTATAAGAAGAGGGGGAGCTTTGGATTACAATTGCAACAAAATATTTGAGCCAAAGCTGCAACTGTCTGCTAGACTAGTTGTCTCAACCTATGTAAGGCGCTATTTCCAAAAACGATTACAATTGGGATTTGATCCCTTCTTGGAAATAAATGGAAATTGTAGAACTAAAAATAAAAATGGAGGATGATGGAGGAATTGTCCCTTCTGTTGTTCTTGTGAATGGCCTCTGGTTAAGCCACGTCTCTGTCGTGTGCGTCCCTCTGCCAATCAGTCAGATTCCATCCATTCTCCCTTAATTGCTTGATTAGATCTTTCTCTGAAGTCGAGTGGAGCCCCATGCTAAATCATTAAACTCTCCCAAGCCCCCCATAATGGTACACCACCGCAACATACTTCTTATTCAATGATGGTGTTGTTGACCCATCCATCTTTAAAAGCTCTATATCATGCTCCTAGTCCACCCGAGGATGCATTTACAATGTAAGAAGAAGTATTTCGGGTGCGAGCCTTTATCATTGAAATATTACAAACATTTGAGTTTTGATTTCCTCTTAGGCCCCTTTCAGTATAGATCTTTTCTACTATTTCCTTCATATGACTAGGTTGTACGACCAAGCGCTGAGTCCTTTGGCACTAAGGCCTTCAGGGTCTTGCCCGAGGGCTTCTTTCCTTTGTTATATGAAATCCCACACTTCGGCATTTTCAGAGGGTTGCCACTGTTATTTCCCCATGAACCCTATGATCGCTGATCCCTGGGGTTGGTCCCACTGAGAGTATCACAATCACACTGCATGAGGGGAAGGCCCTTTTACTTTCTTTCTCAGTGTAGGATGATTGTCTAGATGTGGTAGCTTTATAGGCCAGATCACATAATATATCACGTCTGGGAGGATCCCCACTTCTAGAAATCGCAAGCCTGAAAGGAACTTGGGTGGAAGAGAGGTTTTGTTGTGCACGATTGTCGATTTTTGATCTCTGGGAGAGGATGTCATCACTGCCATTTGTCACCGTGTGAGTGGTGACATGTGTCACCCATAAATGCCCCTATAGGACCCCTAAAAATGTTGAATTTGAATGCCATGTGTCCTCCATATTGCCACGTCATTTTTGTATTGCCACGTCATTGATACACAGACATCATTGCACTCAAATCAAATTGTGGTTGTTGATTTAGAGTTTAGAGTATACACAGATGCCACAAGGGACCCCGAGATTGGAATCAAAATGGAGCTCAATGGCCAGAAGGATGGGATGTCTCAGAAAATCCTTTGGCGAGCATGAATTATAAAAAAACCATTGACCCTCTTAGTGAACCTATTGACCAATGGAAACCGACGCAATGGGGATGAATATTATGTTTTCAATAAAAAAAATTACAGTGAAGAGAAAGAAAAAATCAATGCGTCAGATTATTGTACAAGTTAATTTACTACAAACATAACAGTTGATATATAAGTTTGGTAGGAATATGGTGTTATCAGTTTGTCTCTGAAATTTATTTTGAATATGAAAAGAAAGAATAAGGTGAATACATCTTAATTTTATAAAATTCATATGTCTTTTTTAAACACGAAAGATATATACAAGGGTAACTCTCCATTCATGGTCCCATTACGACAAGGTCTTCACCTACTGTTAGGAATTTCCATACAATGGTTAAGGGGCATGTTCTTCTTTCATTGAGGATCACAGGTCCTAGAACATGTGCGCATCTTAGTAGGCAGAGAGCAATGTTCATAGTGGAAGTGTCCTCCTATTGAATTTTAGCGTTATGTTTCATAAAAGATAAGAAATAGATGTTCCAATGTTTTTTTGGTATAAAATCTAAATACCATTCAAATATATCATGTGCATATTTGGAGATCATATAAAAACAAGTGCGGCAGGCATTTTAGTTTTTGTCATTTAAATGAGAAATTATGCACTGTGAAAATTTATATAATTGGTCAATGTTAAATTAGTTATGGTCAATATGCAAGTTGAATCCTATAGTCTTGAACTAATAAATTGATATGTGAAATGGATAAATTAATTGTTTGGTTAGGCACAAGGGCTTGCATAAGTTTTGGTGGATGGTAACCACTGGTTCTATACATTTAGATTTTTACTCCTACATAATTGTTGAGGAAAACATAAATAGTGACGAGAAAATACTCCTGGTAAGCCTATTTATTTATCTCTTGTTCTTATTCATTTTTTATGCAAATACTTGCTTGAATTATGGTGAGAAGTAACTCATGGTTATTTTCCCTTGTATGAGCTATTTTCATGGATTTTATTTTTGATAGTTTTCCTCCAAAGATTAAGAATAAAAATTCACTACACAAATATCTAAAAATGGTGCAACAATATCAATAAATTATGACATATAATATGTGAGGCAGTTATCCATATGGCATTATATTATGCCATGGGTACAATAAGACATTCAAGTTATGGTCCAATCAAATGTTTGAAAATTGATTTTTTAAATGATATTGAAAAAGTAAATTGTTATAGAGTCATGCCTTGGTAGGGACTAGTAAGACTTGAACCAATCATATTGAAGATAAATAATTTTAAATATTTATACAAAATAATAAAATTCACATAACCTGAAACTATAGAGAAACTGGAAATGTTTAACATTTCAAATAAAATAATATTACTAATACATCCTATTTACTATGAGTGAATATTTTTCTTGAATTGTAATAATTATGACAACATGTATGCAATTTTAGTAGTCAAGATTAATTATATTCATAGTTGTGTTTATTCCAAAATAGGGCTTCCAAAATTTTAATTATTATGTGGATGGTAGAGATTTAATTTTTACTCAATATTCTAAAATAATTTTATTAGTAGTCACAAATCAAAGGTTGAGATTTATTTTAAAAAGTAGTTATGCAAATTTTCCCCTTTTTAATTAAATTAATTAACAGCACAACCATATAAATCAAATGGTTTGTAAACATTGATAGTCACCAATCCATAATAAGCACAAAAAAAACTTACTTGGTGATGCATCTCATGTTACTAGAATTTAAAAAAACCATAAAAATTAAGTAAATTATGACTTTCTTTAAATCATAATTACTATTATATATCAATAATAAAAGGAATTAACATATAATTTAAACATATATACATTTAAAAAACATGTAACAAGATTCTTAACCATGGAGATTTTTAATCTAAAAAGAGACTTTGTTATAATATCATGGGTCAATACCATGGCTTATCAATACTACATGCCCAAAAAAACCATAACTCATTTTATGTGGCACTTGTTCATATGATTTTTTTATTTATTTTTTAATTAGTCAATTTAATTAAAAGGGAAATAGGCCATAACTACTTTAGAGTCAAATCTTAACTTTTGGTTTGTGAATATTGCTAAGAATATTTTGCGAAGATTAAATCTCTGTTATCCATTTAATAATTGTTGATAATTAAATTAAAATTAAAAAAACATCATTTAATATAAAATTAATCTAAATGTTAATAAAAAATAAAATCGCGCGAACAACAAAAGTCAACGAACAAATAAGAAAAGTCAACGAAGAAATAAGAAAATCACATAAGAAGAATAAAAAAACATATTACTAGATTACCAATAAATGTCTTCCTAATTTTTTTATTTTTTAACTATACACGCATCTCACTAAGGAATCATGTGATGAACCTAAACCACTTTAAAACTATTAATTTTATAACATACAAGTGAGCCTAACAATTCTAAGCCATTAAAATATATTTTAAATAAATTAAAAACACAATTTACAAAAATTAAAATATTAATTTTTTAACCCCTATTCACAAATTAAATATTCGAAGAACATTGCACTTTATTGCAATTATATATTTTCATATACAATCCCCTGAAAAAGCTTTAAATATTTTATCAACATGGTATCTCAATAGAATTAAATCTCTTATAAATTTCAATCGCAAACTTCAATCATAGTCTAAAATATAAATTTTTTAACCCTATTCAAAAATTAAATTTTCCAAGAACATTCCACTTTACGGCAATTAAATACTTTATTATACAATCCCCGGAGAAACATTAAATATTTTACCAACATGGTATCTCAATAGAATTAAATCTCTTATAAATTTCCATCGCAAACTTCAATCATAGTCGTTATATTTTCTTATACAATTCCTCCGACAAACATTAAATATTTTACAAACATGGTATGTCAACAGAAGTAAATCTCCAATAAATTTTAATCATAAAGAATTTGTCGATATTATAAATTTTGATCATAAAACATTGGCTGATATTAACATAAAAAATTTCAAAT